>PVKP010038096.1:0-21142 GCA_004027715.1 Plecturocebus donacophilus
GGGCCTGACTGTTAGAAGGAAAACTAAAAAACAGAAAGAAATAGCTTCAACATCAACAAAAAAGACAACCACTCAGAGACCCCATCTGAAAGTCATCAACTTCAAAGACCACAGGTAGATAAATCCATGAAGATAGGAAGAAACTAGCACAAAAAGGATGAAAACACCAAAAACCAGAATGCCTCTCCTCCTCCAAGGGATCACAACTCCTCACCAGCAAGGGAACAAAGCTGGATGGAGAACGAGTCTGATGAACTGACAGAAGCAGGCTTCAGAAGGTGGGTAATAACAAACTTCTCTGAGCTAAAAGAACATGTTCTAATCCAATGCAAAGAAACTAAGAACCTTGAAAATGTTAGATGAAATGCTAGCTAGAATAACCAGCTTAGAGAAGAACATAAACAACTTGATGGAGCTGAAAAACACAGCACAAGGACTTCGCTAAGCATATACAAGTTTCAATAGCCGAATTGACCAAGCAGAAGAAAGGATATCAGAGATTGAAGATCAACTCAATGAAATAAAATGAGAAGGCAAGATTAGAGAAAAAAGAGTGAAAAGAAATGAACAAAGCCTCCAAGAAATACGGGAATACGAGAAAAGACCTAATCTACTTTTGATTGGTGTACCTGAATGTGACAGGGAGAATGAATCCAAGGTGGAAAATACTCTTCAGGATATTATCCAGGAGAACTTCCCCAACCTAGTGAGGTAGGCCAACATTCAAGTCCAGGAAATAAAGAGAACACCACAAAGATATTCCTTAAGAAGAGCAACCCCAAGGCACATAATCGTCAGATTCACCAGAGTTGAAATGAAGGAAAAAATGCTAAGTGCAGCCAGAGAGAAAGGTCAGGTTACCCACAAAGGGAAGCCCATCAGACTCACAGTGGATCTCTTGGCAGAAACACAACAAGCCAGAAGAGAGTGGGGGCCAATATTCAACATTCTTCAAGAAAAGAACTTTCAGCCTAGAATTTCATATCCAGCCAAACTAAGCTTTATAAGTGAAGGAGAAATAAAATCCTTTATGGACAACCAACTGCTGAGAGATTTCGTCACCACCAGGCCTGTCTTACAAAAGCTCCTGAAAGAAGCACTAAACATGGAAAGGAACAACCAGTACCAGCCACTCCAAAAATGTGCCAAATGGTAAAGATCACTGACACAATGAAGAAACTGTGTCAACTAACGGGCAAAACAACCAGCTAGCATCAAAATGGCAGGATCAAATTCAAATATAACAATATTAACCTTAAATGTAAATGGGCTACATGCCCCAATCTAAAGACACAGACTGGCAAATTGGGTAAAAAGTCAAGACCCATCGGTGTGCTGTATTCAGGAAACTCATCTCATGTGCAAGGACACACATAGGCTCAAAATAAAGAGATGGAGAAGATTTACCAAGCAAATGGACAGCAAAAAAAAGCAGGAGTTGCAATCCTAGTCTCTGATAAAATGGACTTTAAACCAACAAATATCAAAAGAGACAAAGAAGGGCATTACATAATGGTAAAAGAATCACTGCAACAAGAAGAACTAACGATCCTGAATATATACACACCCAATACAGGAGCACCCAGATACATAAAGCAAGTTCTTAATGACCTACAAAGAGACTTAGACTCCCACACAATAATAGTGGGAGACTTTAACACTCCACCATCAATATTAGACAGAGCAATGAGACAGAAAATTAACAAGGATATCCAGGACCTGAACTCAGATCTAGACCAAGCAAACCTAATAGTCATCTACAGAACTCTCCACCCTAAAAACACAGAATATACATTCTTCTCAACACCACATCACACCTACTCTAAAATTGACCACTTAATTGAAAGTAAATCACTCCTCAGCAAATGCGAAAGAACAGAAATCATAACAAAAGTCTTTCAGACCACAGTGCAATCAAATTAGAACTCAGGATTAAAAAAGTAACTCAGAACTGCACAACTTCATGGAAACTGAACAACTGGCTCCCGAATGTCAACTGGATAAACAATGAAATGAAGGCAGAAACATAGATGTTCTTTGAAACCAACAAAAACGAAGACACAACGAACCAGAATCTCTGGGACACATTTAAAGCATTGTCTAGAGGAAAATTTATAGCAATAAATGCTCACATGAGAAGCAAGGAAAGATATAAAATCGACACCTTATCATCAAAATTAAAAGAGCTAGAGGAGCAAGATAAAAAAAAAACTCAAAAACTAGCAGAAGACAAGAAATAACTAAGATCAGAGCAGAACTGAAGGAGACAGAGACACAATAAAAAAACTTTCAAAAAATCAATAAATCCAGGAGTTGGATTTTTGAAAAGATCAACAAAATAGACTGATAGTCGGATTAATAAAAAAGAAAAGAAAGAAGAATCAAATAGATGCAATAAAAAACAATAAAGGGGATATCACCACTGATTCCACAGAAATACAAACTACCATCAGAAATTACTGCAAACAACTCTATGCACATAAACCAGTAAATCTGGAAGAAATGGATCAATTCCTGGACATTTGCACCCTCCCAAGATTAAACCAGTAAGAAGCTGAAATGCTGAATAGACCAATAAAAAGGGCTGAAGTTGAGGCAGCAATTAATAGCCTACCACCCAAAAAAAGTCTAGGTCCAGACAGGTTCACAGCTGAATTCTACCAGACATACAAAGAGGAGCTGGTACCACTCCTGAAACTATTCCAAACAATCCAAAAAGAGGGAATCCTTCCCAAATCATTTTATGAAACCAACATCCTGAGACCAAAACCCGACAGAGATTCAAGAAAAAAAGAAAACTTCAAGCCAATATCCATGATTAACATAGATGCAAAAATCTTCGATAAAATACTGGCAAGCCGATTGCAACAGCACATCAAAAAGCTTATCCATCACGATCAAGTAGGCTTCATCCCAAGGATGCAAGAGTGGTTCAACATACGCAATCTATATAACATAATCCACCACATAAACAGAACCAAAGACAAAAACCACATGATTTTATCAATAGATGCAGGGAAGGCCTTTGACAAAATTCAACAGCCCTTTATGCTAAAAACTCTCAATAAACTAGGTATCAATGGAACATATCTCAAAATAATAAAAGTTATTTACAACAAACCCACAGCCAATATCATACTGAATAGGCAAAAACTGGAAGCATTCCCTTTGAAATCTGGCACTAGACAAGGATGCCCTGTCTCACCACTACTATTCAACATAGTATTGGAAGTTCTAGCCAGAGCAATCAGGCAAGAAAAATAAATAAAGGGTATTTAATTAGGAAAGGAGGAAGTAAAATTGTTTCTATTTGCAGATGAGATGATTGTAGATTTAGAAGAGCCCATTGTTGCAGCCCAAAATCTCCTGAAACTGATAAGCAACTTCAGCAAAGTCTCAGGATACAAAATCAATGTGTAGAAATAACAAGCATTCCTATACACCAATAACAGACTAACAGAGGGCCAAATCAAGAGCAAACTCCCATTCACAATTGCTGCAAAGAGAATAAAATACCTAGGAATACACCTAGCAAAGGATGTTAAGGACCTCTTCAAGGAGAACTACAAACCACTGCTCAAGGAAATAAGAGAGGACACAGATGGAAAAACATTCCATGCTCATGGTTAAGAAGAATCAATATTGTGAAAATGGCCATACTGCCCAAAGTAATTTATAGATTCAATGCTATCCCCATCAAGCTACCAATGACCTTCTTCACAGAACTGGAAAAAACCACCTTATACTTCATATGAAACCAAAAGAGAGCCTGCATAGCCAAGACAATTCTAAGCAAAAAGAACAAAGCTGGAAGTATTACGCTACCTGATTTCAAACTATACTACAAAGCTACAGTAATCAAAATAGCATGGTACTGGTACCAAAACAGGATATAAACCAATGGAACAGAACACAGACCTTGGAGGCAATGCCACACATCTACAACCAACTGATCTTTGACAAACATGACAAAAACAAGCAATGGGGAAAGGACTTCCTATTTAATAAATGGTGTTGGGAAAACTGGCTAGCCATGTGTAGAAAGCAGAAACTGGACCCCTTCCTGACACCTTACACTAAAATAAACTCCAGATGGATTAAAAACTTAAACATAAGAAGTAACACCATAAAAACCCTAGAAGAAAACCTAGGCAAAACCATTTAGGACATAGGCATAGGCAAGGACTTCATGACCAAAACACCAAAAGCATTGTCAACAAAAGCCAAAATAGACAAATGGGATCTAATTAAACTCCAGAGCTTCTGTACAGCAAAAGAAACAATCATTAGAGTGAATTGGCAGAATGGGGAAAAATTTCCCAAAAGAATGGGAAAAAATTTTTGCAATCTGCCCATCTGACAAAAGGCTAATATCCAGAATCTACAAAGAACTAAAACAGATTTACAAGAAAAAACCAAACCAATTCAAAAGTGGGCAAAGGATATGAACAGACACTTTTCAAAAGAAGACAAATATGAGGCCAACAAACGTGAAAAAATGCTCATCACCGGTCATTAGAGAAATGCAAATCAAAACTACACTGAGATACCATCTCATGCCAGTTAAATGGCGATTATTAAAAAATCTGGAGACAACAGATGCTGGAGAGGATGCAGAGAAATAGGAACACTTTTACACTGTTGGTGAGAGTGTAAATTAGTTCAACCATTGTGGAAGACAGTGTGGCGATTCCTCAAGGACCTAGAGATAGAAATTCCATTTGACCCAGCAATCCCATTACTGGGTATACCCAAAGGATTATAAATCATTCTATTATAAAGACACATGCACATGTATGTTCACTGCAGCACTGTTTACAATAGCAAAGACCAGCAACCAACCCAAATGCCCATCAATGATAGACTGGACAAAGAAAATGTGACACATATACACCATGGAATACTATGCAGCAATAAAAAACAATGAGTCTGTGTCCTTTGTAGGGACATGGATGAATCTGGAAACCATCATTCTCAGCAAACTGACACAAGAACAGAAAACCAAACACCGCATATTCTCACTCATAGGTGGGTGTTGAACAATGAGAACATATGGACACAGGGAGCGGAGCATCACACACTGGGGTCTGTTGGGGGTGGTTAGGGGAGGGACAGCAGGGGGTAGGGAGATTGGGGAGGGATAACATGGGGAGGAATGCCAGATATAGGTGACAGTGGAATGGAGGCAGCAAACTACCTTGCCGTGTATGTACCTATGCAACAATCCTGCATGATCTGCACATGTACCCCAGTATCTAATGCACAATAAAAAAACCAAAAACAAACATCAAGTTGTATGCATTAAATATATGCCACGTTTGTCAATTATACTCCAATAAAGTTGGAAAAAAAACAACAGGAATCCTTCTCTTAACTTTGCTATTTACAACAGGACTCTATGCAGTCACCCTTAAAACTTGGTCTACACTTCACAAGCTCTCTATTCCTATTGCTGTCTAATCATATTTCTAGTCGCTCTTCTCGTCCACATTTAAATGTCCTATACTTGCTTGCTTTGCCAGTTTACTGCTTTCCTCCAGACCATTTTTGCTGACATCTCGTAGTTCTACTCATGAACTTCCACCCTTGACTCCTTTCTTGAGTGGATAAATGACCTTATATGTCAAGGGACACTCCAATTCTTTGACCGTGATGAAGTCCTCTTGTTTACTTTTCTACTCACTCTTATTCTCAGTCCCATTCTGTCACTCCCTATCCCTTCCTAATTACCTTCAACACACCATCAGTCTAACCCATTACCTCCTCATTAATTCCAGCCCGCTGCTGGCAAAAAACTGCTGGTTCTGCATCTCCCTTTCTTCCTCCTCTTACACTGCTATTCCTGCCCTGCCAGCCCATTGGGCTACCTCTTCCGTCTCCCTGCACCTCCACACCTCTTTTAACAGTCCCCATCTCTATCCTCCCATAGAGCTTCTCTATTTCTTATATAAGTTTAGCAAAACTTCCTCAGACGTTTCACACCAACAAGCTGCTATACTTCTCTGCAACTATTTACAGCAACTCTCACCTCATGTTAACTCCACTCTGCCCATATTAGGATCCTTTACTACACAACTATCCCCACTCCTGCTCCTCTATGCATTTCCCATCAACAAACCACTGGAATTCCCCTGCGTAATCGTCTACCTTCTAAGTGCTGCTTTACTCTTCATCTCCAAAGCCCTGACACACAGGTTAATATGCTTTTAGGAGCATACTCACTTTGCTTCACCGACAAACGCTCTATCACTACTAATAACCTAAAAATATTAACAGTCATTACTGTCTAGTCGGCACCTTCCCTGTCTCTCACTCCATCCTTGGCTACTCTCTTCCTGTTCTTCAGATTCTCCTCTTGGACCCTCTTCATGCTTACTCATACCCAGCCCTATAAATGTTAATGACAGACTATTTGTTGATACTACATGCTTTCTCATACATTATGAAAACCAAACTGCCCCCACCACACAGTTACCATCAATATCCCTTTTGACCCCTCACTGCTGCTGTTCTTGCTGGATCTTTAGGAATCTGGCAATCTGACTCCCCTTTCAAGGATCCCTCCTACCTTTTCATCCTACATTTTCAATTCTGCCTTCCCCCAGGTCTTTTCCTATGTGGCTCTTCCACTTAAATGTGTCTACCCACTAACTGGATGGGAACCTGTGCCTTAGTCTTCCTTATTCCTAAAATTCACTTTGCCAATAGTAATGAGCAACTGCCTGACTCCCTAATGGAACCTACTCGACAAAAAAGAGTCATCCAGCTAATTCCATTACTTGTGGGAACAGGGCTTGCAGCCTCCACTGTAGGCCTCGGAACTGGCATAGTGGGGGTCACCACCTCTGTCACAACATTCCGCAGCCTGTGTAGATTTCTCTGCCAGCATTACAGACATATATAATACCTTGTCTGTCCTTCAAGCTCAAATAGATTCTTCAGCTGCAGTCGTCCTCCAAAACTGTCATGGTCTCGACTTACTCACTGCAGAAAAGGGAGAACTCTGTATATTTCTCAATGAGGAATTTAGTTTTTACTTAAATCAAACTGGCCTAGTTTATGATAATACCAAAAGGCTCAAACACAAGGCCCCAAAATTTGCTAATCAGGCAAATAACTATGCCAAATCTGGCACATATTATCCCATTCTAGCTGGATGTCACGGCTCTTTCCACTCCTTACTCCCCTAATACCCATCTTCCTCCTTCTCTTATTCAGACCTTGCATCTTCCAATTAGTCTCTCAATTCCTACAAAACTGTATCCAGGCCATCACTAATCACTCTACGTGGCAAATGCTACTTTTAACATTACCCACTGTCCCAGGACCTCTCAGCCGCTTAAAGCAAAATGCATTGCCAACTCTCCCCGTTCATTTGCCTGTCTTTCTCCCCAACCAGATTTCACAGTCTTCACCTTTCTAGGAACAACCAGAAACACCAATCCATCACTCAGGAGCTCCAGGCAGCGCCTGGCTAATGTCAAGATGCAGCGTGACCTCTCCAGACCCTGCACATATCTCTTTCAATCCAAGTCTTCTGGGACGACCCCCTACACTGGACACTATTCCAACCTTGGCCGAAGGTTTCATCACGAAAGCTATTATGCTTCCAAGGACTTGGCTAAACACTTACTAAACTACCCAAATCACAGACTTTTCTTTTAGGTGTCTGTGCAGCCCTGTCACACTGGAAAAAGCATGAGAAACATCACCCCTACTCCCTTCTACTTTTTTCTTTAATACATATATAAAAAGATGGGAATGTTAGGCCTCTGGGTCCAAGCCCAGCCATTATAACCTTGGTGACCTGCAAGTACACCTCTGGATGGTCCCCAGAAGCCAGAAAGTCTGAGGTAACCACAAGTAATCAGGTGGCCACAGAAAGACGTGAAATAACTTGTTCCTGCCTCAACTAATTGCTCTCCCCCTGCAACCTGCAACCACGGTTCCTGCTCAGCCTTACGGAATGTCCCACCCTGGACAGTGGGTTTCTCAAGATCCCCCACCCCTGTAACTTATGTAATTTACCGCACCCTCCCCTCTGCTTGCAATCAGTAACCCCCACCCTTATGATCATGCCTATTTGTAACAGATAACCCCTACCCTTGTGACCATGCATCCCGTGACGTCCTTCCCCTCCCTAAAATAGACTACCACCTTTAACTGACCACTTGCCCCAACCTATAGCCAACTCCTATCCCACCGCCCTCTGCTGACACCCTTTCCGGTCTCGCCTGCCCGCACACAGGTGAATAAACATCCATGTTGCTCACACGAACCCTGTTTGGGGGTCTCTTCATTCAGCGTGTGCATTTTAACAGATTCCTCCCAAGGTGCTGGGATTACAGGCGTGAACCACCATGCCTGGCCTAACATTTTTGATTAAAAATTAACATTTTAGCAGGGCGCAGTGGCTCACGCCGGTAATCCCAGCACTTTGGGAGGCTGAGGTGGGTGGATCACGAGGTCAGGAGTTTGAGACCAGCCGGACCAACATGGTGAAAGCCCGTCTCTACTAAAAATACAAAAATTAGCCCAGCATGGTGGTGCACGCCTGTAATCCCAGCTACTCAGGAGGCTGAGGCAGGGGAATTGCTTGCACCTGGGAGGCAAAGGTTGCCGTGAGCCAGTCGTACTACTGCGCTCCAGCTTGGGCGACAGAGCAAGACTCTGTCTCAAAAAAAAAAAAATTAACATTTTAGGCTGAACATGGTGGCTCACTGTAACCCCAGCACTTTAGGAATCTGAGGTGGGAGGACTGCTTGAGGCCAGGAGTTCAAGACCAGCCTGGGCAACATATGAGACAGTGTCTCTACAAAAAATATAAAAATTATCTGGCCATGGTGGCATGTGCCTCTGGGCCCAGCTACTTGGGAGGCTAAGGTGGGAGGTTCGCGTGAGCCCAGAAGTTCCAGGTTGTAGTGAGCTATGATTATATTGTTATACTAAAGCCTGGGGGACAGAATAAGACCCTTTTTCATTTGTCCATGTTACTGTCTAGTCTTTATCCATACGTGTATTGTTTACATTTTTGTAGTCATACTACAGGTAAGAATTTTTTTTTTAAAAGATGGAGTCTCGCTCTGTTACCCAGGCTAGAGTGTAGTGGTGTGATCTCAGCTCACTGCAACCTCTGCCTACTGGCTTCAAGCAATTCTCCTGCCTCAGTCTCCTGAGTAGCTGGCCACCTGCCACCATGCCCAGCTAATTTTTACATTTTTAGTAGAGACAGGGTTTCACCACATTGGCCAGACTGTTCTCAAACTCCTGACCTCAAGTGATCCACCCGCCTTGGCCACCCAATGTGCTGGGATTACAGGTGTGAGTCACTGCGCCGGCTTATAGTTAAGATTTTTATATTCATTTTTAGTTAATGTTATACCGTAAGTACTCTCCTCCCACAATCCTTCTGCACCTCATCTTCCCTTTTCCACTTTCCTAGTACCTCCTACTGCCTTCTGCCAACCACCCTTGTGTTTCTTCCTCATCTTTGTCCGTGCTTATTCAAAAATGTCCTGCCACACACACATACACACACTTTTCTTTTGTTAGACATGAAAAAAAATTAATTCTTGATCATTCAACTTGATTATTTAGATATTTCTGTAGAGCCATCTTTTCTCGTTTAGCGACACATCATGGCTAGCCTAGATCCGCACACAGATTTAACGCACGCTTTTTAAATAGTTTTCCTAATAGTCTTTAAAGATCGGTCACACAGTTCCCACTAACGCTACCTCCCAGGTAGGGTTTCCCCAGTAACACTTTCACACATAACTTATTTAGTGTTCCTTTTACTTCTGGAAGATTCCAAGAGGAAAGATCGCTGTGTCAAAGGTCACACGCGACTTCAATTTTAATAGCTATTCCTGGATTACTTCCCCAAACGGCTCTCACAACTCGCACTGCCCTCAGCACGTGTGAGAGGGTCCTTTGCTCTAAGGGTCTTCTAAAATATTTGCTCAATCGTTACTTAGCAGGGGCTAGGAGTAACGGATTTGCTCTTTTAAAGGACATACCCGTTTATGTTTACATGAAGGAACTCATTGATGCACCGAGGAGAAAGGAACATCTAAGTCCGTCTTCCTTAAGCGGAGTGATCGCTTTTGTCACTTGTTCGAGGGGTGGGGGCCCCATCAGTCGTTCCTGTTTCTGTGAGTCGTCTACGAAGCCGGGGCTTGGCCCGGGCGACGCCGAACGGCTTTAACGGGCGGCGTCTAGCCGGCTCCACCAACGCTCCCGCCGCCCTCAAGGCGCCCTCTGACTGCAGGAGCTCGGAGCATCGCGGAGTTAGGGGCTTCTGGTCCTTCAAACGTCGGGGAAAGTTGTTTTCCGGGACTGGGGAGGAGGCCCCGCGAGACGCCACAGCCCCCGCCCGAGCGCCGAGCACGAGCGCACGAGCTCCAGGCCCGCGGCTGCCGCACAGCTGGAGACCCTGAGGCGTAGCGCGCCGCCGCTCAGCTGCGGGCTGGGGGCGTGGCGAAGCAGCACAGGTTCTGTTTTTCGCCCGCCGGGGGCCGCTTTCGGTTTCGTTTCCCGCCGGCGCCTCCACCCCGCGAGAGCCGCCCGCGTCGCGCCACCCGTGGTCCGACGGGCGCAGTCCCCGCGGCCATGGCCCAGGCTAGCGTCGTCGGTGAGGTGACCCAGGTGCTGTGCGCGGCCGGGGGTGCCCTGGAGCTGCCCGAGCTGCGACGCCGCTTGCGGGTGGGCTTGGGCAGCGACGCGCTGGAGCGGCTGCTGAGGGAGTGTGGGCGCTTCGTGGTGGCGGCGCGGGCGGGCGCGGGAGGCGCGACCGCGGTCCCGGAGCCCGTGGTGCTGGCCGCGTCGCCGCTCCGCCTGTGCCGCGCGCAGCAGGGCTCCAAGCCGGGCTGCGGGGGGCTCTGCGCGCAGCTGCACCTCTGCAAGTTCATGGTCTACGGCGCCTGCAAGTTCCTGAGAGCCGGGTAAGGCGCGGCCTCGGGCCTGGGCAGAGGCCCCACGCGCTTCCAGTCCGCTTGGGGTCCTACATGAAGTTTGAGCGGACAATTCGGTGGCTCTGCCCCAGTCTCGCCCCATCATTCATTAAAGCGAGCGTTTATTGAGCACCTGCTGAGTACCTGGCACAGTGCGAGGGACTCGTTGATTGGAGCCCTCCAGACCCATGGGGACAGAGAGTGACTTACAAAGAACGCGGTAGTGCCGGGTGGAACATCCGATTGTGGCCGTGTGGGGTGGAGGAGAGGGAAGCGGTGGCCTAGGGGAGCTCCACTACGCCGTGGATTCCCCTTGCCAGCTTTGAGAGCAGACAATGAAGGCTTTCTTTGCCCAGCGGCCAGAAGGGATCTTTAAACCTCGTTCAACCCTATTTATCTCCTTACAAACTGGAAACTGCAAGCTCCCTCCCATCGCCCACAAGGTCCTGGGACACTGGTCCCTGACCACCCGGTACCTTTCTGTGCCTGGAACACCCCCCAGCCTGGGCATTTCTGAAGTGCCCTTCCTGCTTCAGGCCTCAACCACAAGATCACATCCCATTTGAGGGCTTTTTCTCTCCTTACTCTTGGTCACAGGGAACTGTTTATTTTTCTCATGGCACCTAGTTCCCTGTAGAATGGAAACTCCCTGAGGACAGAAGCCCCAGCTGTCTCCCCAGCACTTAGCGCCCATGTTCTGAGCATAGCACATGGTCAGTGGGATGTGTGGAAGGGATTGCTGAGGTTTATGCTGAAGGATTTGGGCCTCACCCTGAAGGTGATGGGGCGAGTCAAATGGCAGGAGAGAGCAACCATCAGGTTTGCATTTTAGGAAGTCCTAGGTAGTGGTGTGGGTGCCAATTTAAGGGAGAATGTCATTGGGAACCGCTGGGAAGCTAGTCCAGGAGAATTCCTTCCTCCCCTGCTCCCTACTTTCTTGCTTGCTCCCTGGTGTGTGTCTATGTGTGTGTGTGTGTGTGTCTTAATATATTGAGTAGATATTTCTTGCTCATGTTGGGCCAACAGTGAGCATGGGATGGGGACCTTGATCCATACAGTCATCCAGGGATCCAGTGCATGGCTCTTGAGGCCAGCCTAGGTATCAAGTTCCAGTAGAGGATTGCATGGGAGGTTTTTATTTTATTTTATTTTTTATTTTTATTTATTTGTTTTGAATCGGAGTCATGCTCTTGCCCAGGCTGGAGTGCAATGGTGTGATCTTGGCTCACTGCAACCTCCCAAGAAGCTGGGGTTACAGGCACCTGCCACCACACCTGGTTAATTTTTATATTTTTAATAGATATGGGGTTTCACCATATTGGCCAGGCTGGTCTTGAACTCCTGGCCTCGTCATCTGCCCGCCTCGGCCTCCCAAAGTGTTGGGATTACAGATGTGAGCCACCACACGGCCGAATGGGAGGTTTTTATGTGCCGGGTCTAGAAGTGGTGGATTTCTTTTCACCCACATCCCATTGACCAGAAACTGTCTTGTGACCCTGTCTAGATGCAAGGTGGCTGGGAAATGTAGTCTCTAAGAAGCAGCTTTTCCAAAATATCTAGATTAGAACTTTCCAAGGGCTATGTGAGAAATTCGGGAGGGTTGAGTCGGTGACTGTGTGATGAGAGGATATGAGAGAGGTGAACTTTCTCAGAAACTCTTCAGTTTCTGCACCTACTGTGGCCTGGGTGTTGTAGACTGAGAAAACAGGAGAGGGTTTTAGTTTTGAAGTATGCTCAGGCGGCAGCTGTCCAGGTCAGAAACTTGGGAGGAAGGCCAGGGGCCTGAGGTGCTGGGCTGGTGTGGGAGAGTTGGGTGGTGTAGCCACGGCTGCAGCCCCAGGAGTGGATCAGGTCTGAGGTAGAGCCTGAGGCCTGAAAAGAGGCTGAGGGCGGAACTCTGGGGAAATCAGCCTTCAGGAATGAGCCAGTCCACGGGAGGTTGGGGACAGCAGCCCAGGAGAGAGAAGGCACACAGCAAATGGTGGTTGGATGGAGCCTCTCGTGGGAGTAACTGGCGGATCTGTTTAATGTTCATATTTGGTAAAATAAAGATGGCAGCCCTGTTCTTAAGCTAGTTCTCAAAACTAGATTCTCCTCCTTGTTTACACAGGTGAATTTCTTGAATCTTCCATTTCTGACTCACTATAGGGAGAGTGGGTGTGGCTGGCCGCACTTCTGCTTTCCCTGTGTCTACTTGTCTTCCTGAGCCTCAGGGTTAGTGCTTTTAGAAATAGGTCATCAGTCCTGCTGCAGAGGTGGTACATAGTCCTGGTTCCCTGACTCTTAGTCCTGTTCTCAGAAGGTGGTGAGCCCAGTGGTCTAGGGCACAGTCCCAAGAAGCAGCCCACCTTGTTTCAACCTGGGCTCTGCTCCTTGTTAGTTGGTGGCTTTGGGCAAATGACTTTATCTCCAGGTCTCAGTTCCCTCATCCGGGGAAAGTAGAATTCCGGATGGACCTAGTCTACACTGAAATGGAAGATTTGGCTCCTCCCCCATGCAGTCACCCCCATCTTCACCCCAAGAGAGCATGCCCCTCAGGGAGGAACCCATTTCACAAATAAATATATGTTTTATTTATTTGTGAAATGGGGTTAATGATATTTCTCCCCTCACAGGCTGGTTCAGGACTGAATGAGTTAACTCATAAAACATTTTGGCCGATACTTGGCAGTTGCTCATTAAATTTTAATAGTCATTGTCATCATTACAATTATTAGATATATTTGGCTCTGGCAGCACCAAATTATTTGCCCCTCTTCTGGAATGTTCTTCCTTTCTCTTGCTGTCTCCTCCTCACCCTTTAACTATTCCACTCAGGCTTTATGCTGTCCGGTACGCTCCCCTGAGTTCTTCCCCAGTTCTCTCCCAGCCCAGCCTGGCTCACATGCCCTTCCGCTCTGCACTAACGGTTTCTGACCACAGTTGACGTTGCACTTTCCACTCCATATCAGAGTCCTCTCTGTCTGTCACCTCCACTAGATGAGGGAAGAGAGCAGTCAAGGATGGCTTCAGGGTTTTTGGTCTGCGCAGTGGGAGAGGGAAGTTGCCTTTTACTGAGCTGGGGATTCTGTAGGAGGTGCGGGTTTGGGGTGGATCCCGGTTTGACATTCTCCTGAGATGTGTATTACAAACATGGCATAGGTGGCATGGCGGTGTCTGAGTCAAACAGATGCTGTTGACTTGACTCTTCTGGGTCCTGGTGGCTCAGGCAGTCATTTAAAGGTTTATCTTTGAGTTTTCAGGGAATGATGCCAGTGTCTGGCTCACCCTGGTGCTTATCAGCTGCTTGTGGATGGAAAGAATGAAGGAAGAGAGCAGAAAAAAGAGCTGGGTTCAGGGTTGTGTGTGCGCATGCCTGCATGCATGCACGTATGTGACCTATAATGATAAGATGCCATGCTCATTGATTGAGCCTGTGGTTAACTACTTACCAACTGCTGTGCAGTGACTCCTCTTTGTCATTCTCATCAAATGCCTGCTGAGAGGTGCCATCCTGGGCCATAGACCTTGAAAGGCCCCATCTCTTCCTTGGTAAATACACATTACATTTGTTGTTGTCTTGTAGACATGCTGGTTTTTCTCTGGTGCTTGTAAACACTGTCAGGAAGTGTTTCTGAGCAATTGTCATGAAGACTGATTTTATCAACTCTCAGTTTGCCAGCGCAGCCATGACAAAGTACCACAGACTAGGAGGCTGAAACAACAGAAATCGACTTTCTCACAGTTCTGGAGGCTAGACGTTTGAGATCAAGGTGTTAGCAGGGTTGGTTTCTTCTCAGGCCTCTCTCCTAGGCTTATAGATGGCCGCCTTCTCACTGTGTTCTCACATGATCTTCCCTCTGTGTGTCTGTGCCCCAATCTCTTCTTATAAAGACAGCAGTCATGTGGGATTGGGGCCCACCCTATTGACCTCTTTTTAAGTTAATTACCTCTCTAAAGACCCGCTCTCCAAATAGAGCCATATCCTGAAGTCCTGGGAGTTAGGACTCCACCACAGGCATTTTGAGGAAACTCAATTCAATATGTAACAGCAGCTCTGCTTCTTTGCAGGAAGAACTGTAGGAGTAGTCACAGCCTGACAACCGAACACAACGTGAGTGTGCTGAGAACTCATGGCGTTGACCACCTGAGCTATAACGAGCTATGCCAACTCTTGTTTCAGAACGACCCCTGGCTTTTGCCAGAAGTGAGTGCAAGGGGAAGTCTGGGTTCCACACCTCCCTGGGGACATTCCTATATCTTGGGAAATGTAATGACTGAGTGGAATGGGTGGGCCCTTGGTGGTCTCTGGTCTGGTTTACACCTGCAGGAATTTGGAATGTGGAGCAGAAGGAGCAGTTGATTGAAGTTCAGGGGCCAGCTTTGCCAACAGCCCAGTTCCTCAAACATCATGTATACCAGATGCCATGGATAGCTGTGGGACTAGGGCTGGCTCTTTAACCTCTCTGAGCCTCTCAGTGTGCTCCACTGAGAAATGAAAGGGTGATGTTTGGCCTTCTCTAAGATGCTTTAAGCCCTCAGAGCCTCTTTGACTTTGAATTGTAGAAAAGAGAGTCCAGAGAAAACGGTCCTGGAGAAGGGAGAGTTGGTAAGTCAGCTGGTAAAGAGTGTAGGTAGATTGTAGAGGCTCTTAGGATGTAGCTATTTGATTTGCATTGTCTCATGAAAGGAGCAGCTCTAGTCACTTTGAAGTTCTTGGATTTTCCCAATGGAGGGGCTGCTTCTGTGCAGTCTCCTTTCCACTTGGTTCCCATTTTAGCCAAGGGCATTTGTTAGCAGCCATCATTAAGAGTGAGGGATGTTATGGCTGTGTTCTGTGTGGATGATGGAATCACAGATTGTGAAGGCCTTTTCTCACTAGTGCACTGGTCACTGGGGAGGTGGTGTCATGTGAGACCTTCCTGAACTGGTAGTTTTTTCCCCTCTCTGTCAACAGATTTGCCAACACTACAATAAAGGAGATGGACCCCATGGCTCTTGTTCCTTTCAAAAGCAGTGCATCAAACTCCATATCTGCCAGTATTTTTTACAGGGGGAATGCAAGTTTGGCACTAGCTGTAAGAGATCCCATAATTTCTCTAATTCTGAGAATCTGGAAAAATTGGAGAAGTTGGGTATGAGCTCAGACCTGGTGAGCAGGCTGCCTTCCATTTACAGAAATGCGCATGACATCAAGAATAAGAGCTCTGCCCCCAGCAGAGTGCCTCCTCCTCAGGGCCCACAGGGGACTTCTGGTAAGGCTGGTGGGGAGGTAAGGCTGGTGGGGTGCACAGGAGGGTCCTGGGCTGGCAGCTCTCAGATTCCAGCTAGCCAGTACACAGAATGTGTGACTTTGGGCAATTCTTGTGCTGCTTTTAGTAAAATGGAGTTGGCGATGCTTTCCTTAATAAGGCAGGGGGTGAGGAGGTTAGGATAAGTTGAAATCAGACATGATCAATCAAGCCATCCTAGACAATGAATTGGTTTTGATGGTGAGTGAATTCCGGATGGGCCTAGTCTACACTGAAATGGGAGATTTGGCTCCTCCCCCATGCAGTCACCCGCATCTTCACCCCAAGAGAGCATGCCCCTCAGGGAGGAACCCAAAGTTAGGAATGCTGTGCTGCACAGCTCTAGGGAGCATCCCTTGTGTTGTATTGTTTTGATTTTACAAAATTAGTGAAAGAAGCATACCTTAATTTTGGCATTGGCCATATTCCTGACATGAAGAAGTAGAGTTTTTGAGCCATTGTAAATTTGTCTGCTTTGTTCCCTGCTCATGTCTGGCACCTAGACAGTGCCTGGCCTGCAGTAGGCACTCTGACGTTTGTTGAATGAATGAGTGTGCTAGGATACTCTTTTTTTTTTAAAGACTGTCAGGTTTAGTGACAGGCAAATTTCGAGCAGATATTTTTATTTATAAGCATTTCTTGAGTATCTTTTGTGGGGCAGATGAATAATGTGGCCCGTCAGGGAGATTATAATACACTGGCGTCCATTGGATGTCACAGTATCAGCCACTGGCTGGCTGTTCTGTTATCCACTCTTTCATTCAGCACCCTGGTGTGCTTGCCACATGGTGGGCGCTGTCCTGGGCCCTGGTTATTTGTTGGTGAAGCTGAGACATGCCTCCACTCAGAGCAGAATCAAACCCACTCAGCTATGGTGGTTACAATTTTAATAGAGCGCTTCCTAGAATGTCATTTGCATTCCAGGACTACCTGCAAACAAATGTACCACTCTAATTGTAGCTGACTTTTATATTTAAATATTGTCCTCACTGTATTTGTGTTTTCTTTTTAACACTGTTTTCAATTATGTTTTGTTAATTTCTTTCAGCTGTGGGAAGCCTAGAAGTAGGCAGGTTTTGTATTAAATAGATCTTTAAGAGTATCTTCAGCCTTGGATACAGTTGGATTACAGCCTTGTCAGAAATGGAGGAGGGATCCACTGCCCAGTGATGTCAGGTTCAAGAGCAGTCACCATTGTGGGGAGAGAGGGAGATGACCTTCGGGGTCCCATAGGCCTAGATTTGGAGGCCCAGCTTGTGAAGTATCTCAGGGCCTTAAACACAGAAAAGGGAAGATGAATAACAAAATGACAGGTGACACTAAATAGGGATTGCAAAGTAATTTTATGTGCTCATTTGGGGGTAGCCGGGTGAGGGTAAATGTCATAGGTAAAGACTCATTGGCACGGCGCTAGTAAAGGTAAACTAGAAAAGATTTATGTGCCCTTTTTATATTAAGATCCTGATAATTAACTTAATTAAGGAGGCTTCATTTTGAAATGTGAATTTTCTATTTATTACCCTTTTCTTGGTATTAGTACCCAATTATGATAGCTCATTAATGAATATTTGCTATATAGTCTCAAATCTAGTTTATAAAAAGTAGCCCTGTTTGCCCTCGAGGGTCATCACAACCTTAGGCATAGAAGGAATTGTAAGTTGCCTGAACATGTAAGACAGTAGTTCTCCCCTTATTACAAAAGTGTCCCACGCTTCATCCCTGGAGGTTCTGATTCAGTCATTCTGGGGTGGAATCAGTCTAGGGCAGAATTGGACATTTGTGTTTTTAAATGGGTCTCTTAGTGTTGGGTGGACAGCCAGAGTTGAGAAAGGAGTGCCTTCATGGAGTCCTGGATTTGGCAAGCAGCTGTGTGGCCTCAGGCTCCCAGCCTGTCCCTACAAAGTAGAGGATCCACCTGTATAGGAGCACTTTCACCCCAAACACCATAGGGCTTTGTGAGCTCACCTTGCCTACTTTTGTTTTGTGCAGAGAGCTGAATGAATCCTCTTTAAGTCTCTTTTGTACCTTGAACTACTTTGACCCCATATCAGAAGCTGACATATCTTTGTGGTGTTTCTTTGCAGAAAGAAAAGACAGTTCAGGTTCTGTGTCCCCAAACACTCTTAGCCAGCAGGAGAGTGATCAGATCTGTTTATACCATATCCGGAAAAGTTGTGGCTTTCAAGGTAAGTTGGAGGAGGCTCCTTCATCCCACTTGTAGGAGGGGTAACTGCTTGTCATTCCCAGAGCTATGCTCTGAAGTCACCCCCCTCCCAAACCCCTTCCCCATCCAGAGAGGATCAGGGTTTGGCACTTTGGCCAATTCTGAAGCTATTTTGTTGGGCAGTAGAAGATGGTAGCAATTCTTTGAGTTTTCAGAAATCAAATGTGGATGATTTTGGGGAACATAACTGGTTCGTGCACCAAATGAATAAGTATTGAGCCTTGGTCAGCTTAGCATGAGGTCACAGACCTGCACAGGACAGGGAAGTGCTCAATCTGGTGGGAACACAGATAAGGGTGATGATAGGCTGAGAGCTGCCTTAGAAACTGGGAAGGACTTCACTGAGACGGAAACAATTGTATTAGCTCTTAGAGGATGAGTAGTTGTTTAAATTGGGCGTTTCTTCTGTATTGATCCAGTGAACAATCCAGTGATCTTTTATCAGAAGCAGCAATTCTGGTGTGTATGTGTGTGTCTGTATTTTCACTAAAACTTTGTTTTCTTCTTAAATGCTGTCCTGGGCTTTGAATGAAGAAAGGTTTGTTCTCAAATTTGGTGACCCCTCTTAAAAAACAACCACCAAAACTTCTTGTTTCATTTTCAGTTTTTAAAACTTACCCACGCAATTTATGAATACTTTCACTCTGTAAGAGAGTTTGGTCATTCAGAGTGAGGCATGAAGTCCCTTCGTCCTTGCCCAAAGGTAAACACTTCCTGTGTGGTTGTGATATTTGTTTTACATATTTTTAAACAGATGGGAGCATGTGATAATGTTATTATTCAACCTGCATCTTGACGTTGTGTCTTAGAGATTTTTTTCTATGTCAGTATGTGAAAGTCCATCTCATTTTAAAAACAAATGTGTAGTATTTGATTATAATGATGTTCCATTGAGCATTCAAGTACATATATGTGTGTATTTCCATGGATAGATTCCAGGGAATGGAATGATAGGTTAAAGAATATGTGCCACATATATATATATGTATTCTTTAAAAGCAATATTATTGAGCTATAGTTTACACATGGTAAAGTTTACCCATTTTAAATGTATAGTTCTGAGTTTTGATAAGTATATATGCTCATGTAACCATCTCTACAATCAAGATATGGAACAGTTCCCTCCCTCCAAAAACACTGTTTTATGCCCCTTTATAATTAATCCTCACCCCCTAGTTTGTCACCCCCAGGAAGTCCCTAATCTACTTTTTGTCCCAGTAGAGTAGATTTGCATTTTCTAGAATTTCACATAAATGGACTCATACAGTGTGTTCTCTTGTGCCTGGCTTCTCTCATCAGCATGTTTTTAAGATTCAATCATGCTGGCATATCGATCATTTTTCCTTTTATTGCCCAGTAGTATTCCATTGCATGATTGACTGCAATTTGTTTATCTGTTCATATGTTGATGAACATTTGGGTTGTTGCCAGGTTTTGGCTTTTACCAATAAAACTTCTGTTAATATGTACAAGTTTTCATGTGGATATACCTAGACATAGTTGCTGGGTTATGGCATGTGGTGGATTTTGTAAGAAACTGCCAAACTGTCTTCCAAAATAGATAATAATATTTTATGTTCCCATTAGCAACATATGAGAGTTTCAGTTATTGTATATTCTTGCTAACACTTGGCATTGTCTTTTAAATTTTTTTTTTTTTTAAGAAAAAAGGAGAAAGAGCAAAAGAAAGAAAAAAAAGAATGAAAGAAAGAGGAAAAGAAAGAGAGAGAGAGAACGGGATTCTTATTCTATTGCCCCGGCTAGAATGCAGGCTAAAAATGGATATTAAAGACCTCTCTTATGCCAATAATTGTGCTTAACAATGGAGACAGAAAGGAATAGGGGATGAAAATAACAAATAAGCAGCCAACCAATATTTTATTTAAACCTGTGAAATGCTATGCAATTGCTGAGGAGTGATTTACTTCCAATTATGTGGTCACTTTTAAAATAGGTGTAATGTGATACTGAGAAAAATTTATGTTTTGTGGATTTGGGGAGGAGAGTTCTGTAAATATTTGTTAAGTTAACTTGTTCCAGGTCTGAGTTCAAGTCCTGGATATCCTTGTTAATTTTCTATCTCGTTGATCTGTCTAATATCGACAGTGTAATGTTAAAGTCTCCCACTATTATCGTGTGGAAGTCTAAGTTTCTTTGTAAGTCATTAAGAACTTGCCCTATGTATCTGGGTGCTCCTGTAATGGGTGCGTATATATTTAGGATCATTAGCTCTTCTTGTTGCATTGATCCTTTCACCACCATGTAATGTCCCTCTTTGTCTCTTATGTTCTTTGTTGTTTTAAAGTCTGTTTTATCAGAGACGAAAATTGCAGCTTCTGGTAATGCCAGCTGGCTGTTTTGCCCATTAGTTGATGTAGATTCTTCATTATGGTGATGCTCTTTACCTTTCGGTATGTTTTTGGAATGGCTGATACTGGTTGTTCCCGTCTATGTGTAGTGCTTCTTTCAGAAGCTCTTGTAAAGCAGGCCTAGTGGCGATGTAATCTCTGAGTACTTGTTCATTCGCAAAAAATTTTATTTTTCCTTCACTTATGAAGCTTAGTTTGGCCGGATATGAAATTCTAGGTTGAAAGTTGTTTTCTTTAAGGATGTTGAATGTTGGCCCCCACTCTCTTCTGGCTTGTAGGGTTTCTGCTGAGAGATCTGCTGTGAGTCTGATGGGCTTCCCTTTGTGG
>PVKP010038097.1:0-21142 GCA_004027715.1 Plecturocebus donacophilus
GCTGGTTTCTTCCCATCTTTGTGTATTTATCCTCCTGTCGTCTCTGTAGTTGCTGACTTTCAGATTGGGCCTCTGAGTGGACGTCTAGTTTGTTGATGATGAAGTTATTTCTGTTTCTTAGTTTTCCTTCTAACAGTCTGGCCTCTCTGCTGTAGGACTGCTGAGGTCCACTCCAGGCCCTGTTTCCTGGGGATCACCTCCAGCAGCCTCTGCACTTTCACTGGGAGCTGCAATCCTGAGCTGTTCCTATGCGGCCATCTTGGATCTCCTCTCAAAATACAGATTTTAAATTGGCTAGAAAGAATACAAAGTGACATCAGTCTTGTTGCCCCAGAAAAATAATGTCCTAAAATCTCTCTTTGTATTTTTTTGGTGCAGTGCACTTGGCTTCCACCTGTGTAGGAAAAAAGGTGATGAGCAGAAGCTGCTATCATCCCTGCAGAACATTTTTAACTCAGCAACTGAAAGTGATAGCTTAAGTTATAGAAAATTGGTGGAGATACAATTGCACAAATAAAAGTCATTTTTTTCTTTCAGAAGTTAGAGTGCATAAACTAAGAAACAGAAGTTTGCAAAGCCAAAAAAGCCAAATCTTAGAAATAAAGTAAGCAGAAACTGTTGAATTAGAGTGAAAAATTAAAAAGATAGACAAAGAACATATAATAGGATTACTGATGCATTATGTTCTTTTGGGGTCATCTCCTTGTTTCCAGAGATGAAAGAAAGATGTGTGAGAAAATAAGCAAAACAACAGCAATAAAAAGAACTCCCCAACAACACTATCAAAAAAGACACAAAACCCCAAATTTGAATATTTATGAAGAAAAATACTTGAGAGGAAGGACAGACTTGAAATCAATCAATAAATCTGAATTAAGTAATAATTTATCAAGTGGTATCTTATGTTTCCTGAATTCCTACAGAGCCTTCAGAGGGAATATGTTGTTAGAAGAAAAGCAATAAAGTCTTTAGAATTGGGTTTAGGGAATGGCATTTTATTCAAATTTGGAAAACGGAAACAGCTGTTTATGAAGAGGTGTTATTAAGATAACAACAAAACAGAAAGCCTTTAGATATAGGAAAAAGTCAATTTATTCAACATGATTCCTTCAACATTGACAGATGACAGCACTGCCCATGGATATTGAATAGGAAAGTATGGTCCAGGTACTCTTCTGGACACTGGAGATTCTCAGGGCAGTCACAGTGTCAGTTATGAAGTTGCTTACAGTATATTGAGAAAGAGATGTAGAAATAAAAAATATACTGCCATATATTTTTGGAGAGGTATGCATAGAATACACATAAAATATTGATGAAGGAGCTCTTATGTCTCAAATTTTCGGAGTAAATTCTCAGTTTGCAGGCTAGAAAGAGACCTTAACTGCTTTATTCAGCGCTGTATTTCCAGTTCCTAACGTAGTGACTGACACAGAAGAGTACTCAGCATTTTTCAAAAGAATGGAGAAAAAAAAAGGAAATCTGCCTTGGGATGTTAGGCTAAATTTTACTGTGGAGATGATGTGTAAACCGATTATTTGGGAAAGACAGGAAAAGAATACATCAAGTTACTCAATGGCACAGAAGGACAAAATGACTTGATAGTCTGGTCAACAGCCAATAGGTCTGAGTGGCTGCCAGCGTTGTGTGGGAGATGAAGTATCTCAAGGCTGAACAGCCGGGAGAGGCGAGCAGGGGTTATCATTTTAGATAAATTAGAAATGTGGAGGATACTGAAGATTTGGTATGGAAGTTCACTGAAATGATGGAAGAAAATCACTTGCTTGAAATTTCTTCCTGAAGGAAATGAGTTTCAATACCTTGTTAAATCTGACTGTGGCAAGGTTGGAATGGGCATCTCAATCAGAGAAGAGGAAGTTCTGAGACTTGGAAATGTCGGAAACATTTTAGGAGGGTGGACTTTTTATGTGTGTGGATTGCCTCTGGTGACGGGAGGGCAGGCCAGGAGAAACAGCACCTAGGGACGGACTAGAGTCACTCCATATTGTAGTATAAGTCATTTACTGTTGAAGAATTCCCTTCCATTATCTCCTTGTGGGGTTCATGTCCAAAGTTGTAGCCTGGTCTCAACCAATGGTAGGATATTGAGATATCCTTGGATATTAAGATATTAAGATAAGTAACCTTGGGATACTCTCTGGGAAATCTGCAATGAAGCCATTGATGTCTTACGCAGTTGCAGCTTGAATAAGACATTTTAGCACCTTGTTTGGGCATAGGAAGCACACATACATGTTAGTTGCTTTTATCTTTTTTGCCCGATATCATGAAAGGCAAATGCTTGTGATTTCCATGATCACAAGCGTTTGCCTTTCACTGGTCTTTATCAGTATCTGAATTTAGTGTCTGATCTTTTTTTTCTATGTAGACAACTTTTGTTCCTCCCCTTCTTTTTCTTAAAATGCTTACCTACTTTCTCTCCAACAAGTCATGTTAATCAATTCAATTAAAACCTGAATATTATCTCTATAAGGATACCTAATATCAACCTAATTTTGTGTATTTATTTTCTATGCTTGAAATTGGTTTTCCTTTATTCTTACCAAATCTTAACCAACACTTAAGGCCTCTAAGTTCCCATCTAGTGCAAAAAGATACCTTCAGCCCTACTGTGTTTGTTTGAATTCAAACTACTATTACTTTTAGATTAGTACCACTTATTAGGTTTGAATGATTTTATGTGTTAGTGATGATGTCACCAATAGGTTGTAAACCTTGGCCATCAGGCCTTCTGTGTATTTGTATCCCTCACAATGCTAAATACAAAGCTCAGAGTATACTCATTAAGTGGATGATACTTAAAGAGTCCACGTGTGGGTGAAAACATGATTTTTAAGTCTCTCCACAGCACTGACTTATGTACCTTTTTGATTAATCAGAGTTGGGAGGCGCCTCTCACCACTCTTCTCTTCCAGACATCTTCATGACCTTTCTTTTGACATTCCGCTATTTTCCTTCTGCCATCAATGATTTGCTCAGCTCTGCATCAATGAGGTCTTTATGATTATAAAATAACATGAGGTATGCATGGAAAGAATTTGTTGCATATAACTATAAAAGAGATGTTGCTCATATGAGGTAATAAGATATGGCAAGTCCCAACCACTGGAATGTTCTTGGTGTATTATTGAACACAACAAAAGTGGAGCAGTTACACCATGCACATATGACTTTGCAAATTTATTCTCAGAAATGGTGAAGTAGTAACCCTAAATAGCTGCTTATATTTTGCTGTGTTATATATAAATACAACTAAGTATAGACTTATCTCCAGCATTTGGTTTAGTGAACTGTTTATCAGCTATCTAAGGATCTTTGCTATTATGTAAATACAAAATTTAAAAATACTTGGTTGAATATTTTTTTGTGCTCCTTAAAGGTAGAAATAGTAAGCAAGAATATTGGAACATTTATGAAGAAAATAAATGTTGCACCAAAAAATCCATATAGAAAATTGGACTGTTGATATACAATTGTTATCACTCTGAATATTTTCATATCCTTATCTCAGAGCTTTTTGAATATATCATTTTCTAAGTGACCCTAAATAGCAAATGGGAATATTGTACCCAGTTAATTGACAATTTAAATAAGTGAACTATGATAGTATTTTTCTGATGAGTAACTTGGAATATTAGTTAAGGGAAGTTGATGTATTCTGCATTTGTCTGCAGGTAGAGCAGTGTTTTTATCTCTACTGATGATAACAATTTTTTTAACCCCTGATTTGTGGCATAGAAGGTAAGACATTCATTTTTCTCTAACAATATCTGTGGTTGTTATTCCCAAGAGAAATTGCCTAAAGGCCCTCTTCTCCTGTTATAAGCTTTCTCAAAGACAAAAAAAATCAGTCTCTCAAAAGCCGTGAAGAGCCGTGAGCAAACTACGCTTTTCCCATAGCATTCCAGCACTCTGCTTCAGCTGTGCTCCTCACTGCCACTCAACTGGTTCTTATTTAGAAATTGAATAGGGTTATAAATTGTTAGGACTAGAGAGACTATTTGGAAATATTGGTGAGATTAATTTAACAGTGACCAGTATGAAGTCTATGCTCTCTCAATACTATTTAAAATTAATTAAATATGATGGGAGGCAGAACCCTAGAAGAAAAGAAAAATCAATACAACTAGACATCTTTACTACAGTTTTTGATTGTTTGTTGGTTTTTTACAATGGAAAATGTAATGAAGTGAGGATTATATGCAGAACTTTTGTGTGTGTACTTACATACACTTGGTTACGTTAAGGGAACAGTTAGATTCAATTAAATATAGACTTATCTTTTTTTAAAGAACTACAGTTACATCACCTTGCCTGTCTGTTGTATTTGATGAGGCTAGAAAAGAGCCTTACTAAAATGGGAGCCACAGTCTGTGTGAAACATGCTAATGTTGATAGTTTATTTCTACTTCCTTTGTCTTTCTTAGTCTGTTCTCAAGACTTGGACCACACCAGCCTTGAACACAAGTTAAGTTTAGAGTAAGAGCTACTGAGACATCAATCCCTCAGCCCCCATCTGGTGGTGTCACAGGTGCTCCACATCACTCAGCTTGCTTAACTACTCAAGTTTTCATTGACTTATTCTCTGAAAATTCTCTGGTAATCTTTTTTTTATTTTTATTTTTTAATATGGAGTTTGGCTGTTGTCACCCAGGCTGGAGTGCAATGGCATGATCTCAGCTCACTGCGACCTCCGCCTCCTGGGTTCAAGCAATTCTCCTGACTCAGCCTCCGAGTGTCTGAGATTACAGGCACCCACCATCACACCTGGCTAATTTTTTGTATTTTTAGTAGAGACGGGGTTTCATCACATTGGTCAGGCTGGTCTTGAACTTCTGACCTCAGGTGATCCACCGGCCTTGGCCTCCCAGGTTGCTGGAATTACAGGCATGAGCCACCACACCCAGCCTCTTCTGGTACTCTTTTGCTGTGGCAGCTGCTTTCACTATCATTGAGAAGCCCCTAGAGGACTGTGAGGGCCCATTCACCATGTCTATCATTAGAATATTAATGCAAACTTATTTTTCCCACCAGTGCCCACATTTTTTCTTCACCTCTAAATACTATAAAGTTCACAGAATTGGCAGAAATTTTCTTGATTGATTTCAGCATTACTGACCAACACCGTGTGATTGTATTTCTCAATGATTACTGCACTTTATCTTCAGCTTTATAGTCCTTTTCACTGAGGTTGCAAAGAAGAATGATAACAAAATATAAGAATTCTCTAAAAAATATTTTCCAAAATGTTCCTTTGGCAACTACCAATGTGGGCATTTTGAATCTATGTTCAAGAAGGAACTTGTTGTTTAACTGTAAGTAGTGCAGTGAACTGAGAACTACAGCTGTAAGCACATTCGGTATCTTTTGATCCAAGTCCATACTATTCTCAAACAGCCCTAGTCAATGACTGAGCATGGTCTTGGCAGTGGTCCTGGTACATCTGCCCAGGACAGGACTCCACTAAGAGACAGTCTTTGCTCCAGAGTTCCCTGTTGGTTGGTTGAGATTTCATCAGATCTGTATCACTGTTGAGACATCTCCTGCCCAATCCTTCTTACAGCTCTATCCTTTTGTAAGTATCAGATTTTCATTGTGTTCTCAAGCCTCTGTGCCAGATCCTGCTTCTTTCAGCTCTTATCTTTTATATGTATTGCCTTTCAATAAAGCTCTTGACTATATTTATCTCAGAGTCTGCTTCCGAAGGAACATAGTATTTTATCTAAAAAAAGTTTGCTGTGGTTTATAATCTAATTCTCCTTTTACTCTCTTAAGTTCTTCAAGAAGCAGAATTTGAGACTGAGGCTTACATCCAGACAACTTATTTTGCTAAGTTATTCTAAAGAACAGGAGTGGACGCTGGACAGAATGAAACAGGTAATCCATGGGTAGTTACTCAGATGGTCATTGTGAGCTACTGGAACAAAGTACTACTAAATACCTGTTGAGGAGGTTGGTCAAACCCTTTCAGAACTGTCTGCTAGAAGAATGGAAAAAGGGAGTTGATATGATTTGAATTTCTCTCCTCACCCAAATCTCATGTTGAATTGTAATCCCCAGTGTTGGAGGATGGACTTGGTGGAAGGTGATTGGATCATGGGACTGGATTTCTCCCTTGCTGTTCTTGTGATAGCAAGTGAGTTCTCACCAGCTCTGGTTGTTTAAAAGTCTGTAGCACCTCCCACTTCATTTTCTTCCTCCTGCTCCTGCCATGTAGGACGTGCCTACTTCCCCTTCATCTTCTACCATGATTGTAAGTTTCCTGAGGCCTCCCAGCCATGCTTCCTGTACAGCCTGCAGAACCATGAGTCAATCAAACCTCTTGTCTTTATAAATTACCCAGTTTCAGGCATCTCTTTATAGTAGTGCAAGAACAGACTAATACAAGAGTGATTTTCGTCACCCTCTGTCCCTCCTTGGTCAAAGGTTGCCCTTAGAGTGTTAACTCACTTGCACTGCCTGCTTTATCTGTGTATCCTTGTAACCAAATGACTGCTGGCAACCCAGGACAGCAGATAATCCTTTGCCAGGAAGTGAGAGAGAGAAGGAACACTTGAAGCAAGATGCTATCATTTATAACTCTGTACAGCTGTTTGCCTATAAAAAGGCAGTTCAAGATACTATGAGGTGTGTCCAAGGGGTGCCTAACATACCTTCCTTGGAAGCTTCATTACCCAGTTAAGGTAAGTTAAACTTCTCTTAAGAACTTCCGGCAGTTTTCCATCTTTAAGCCTCTTTTCCCTGTGTTAAGAAAATTTTGAAATAAATAAAATTACAAAGAATGACATAATAGAACCCTATGTACACAGCTTTAACAACTGTCAATATTCCACTGCTCTTATTTCATCAATTACTCTCTCACCTTTTTTTCTGGTGCATTTTAAAGCAAATTCAGTGCAATATATTAATTTTTATCTATAAGAACTTTAATATATATCTCTGTTAGATAAGAACTTTTAAATCTAATTGCAATATCATATTACACTTGGCAAAATAAGTGTAATCTAATGCCAACTTCGTGTTCATTTTTTTCCTTTTTCCAAGATGCTTCTTATTTGAATTAGAATCTTAATGTTGTCTTTGGTTTGATTTTTTAAATTTACTCTATAATATTGTGTGCTTGGGTGTGTGTGTGTGTGTGTGTGTGTGTGTGTGTACACCCAACACCCCATTTATTTATTGAAGCAACAGCAACTGGATCATGTGTCCTGTGGAATTTCCTATACTGTCTCACTGACTGTTAACGATTCCATAGTATTTGTATAAGATATTCCTCCACACCCGAGTTTTTAACCTGGGTATCCCAGACCTATAGAATTCAAGAATTCTGTAACTATGGATTGGATGAAAAAGCATCTTTATGTTCCCTGACAACTAACAGAAATTTAGCATTTCCTTTATGTAGGCAACAAATCACAGAAGTATTAGCACTGCTATATATACTTCTATTTGTCATAAGTAAATAAGTAAACATTTCTATATAATAGTACAGTTGTTGCAGATACCTTGAAATGCTATTTTCCTTTATCATTATTTTGATAATTATTTTACATAACCATTTAACTGTGTATATTAATATGCCACTAGTATCTAAGTAATGAGTCTTCTGGTCCGCAATCCTGGTTAGCCAACTAGGAATGAAACCTGAGCCTAATAATTATTTATCAAAAAGACTGTGACTTGGTTTGGATAGAACACATGAGAGTTCTCAACTTTGTTATTAAAAGGCAGTCTTTTGTAACACAAATAGTTACACAAGCTATGAACGTACACCAAGCAAGTTCACATGTATCTTACAGATGAGATAAATACCATGTTTGCTATTTCATGTAACTTCTTATTACTACAAGTAGATTGTGTACTTCCAGCTCTAAGCTCTGAGAGCAGCAGAAACTTTCTTGCTTATCTTTTTTCTTGATACCCTTTGAACACTATCTCTGTTATGAAACAAAAACTTTCACATACTAAGATATTAGCAGTGAAATTAGATTTTAGGGAGACTCTATATATGTGAGAAAAATCTTGGAAATTTATGTGTTGAAATGGATTCTGATATATTTCTCTTGACAAGTCTAAATCAGCTAAAAATTATCGCACCCAATCTGTGTCACTTGGAGATGAAGAAAATAAAAAGTAACGAAAAAATATTCTTTGTTAGAGAGAATTCCTTTTTACTATTTTATTTAAAAATTTATAGAAATTCTTAAGTTGTTGAAAATCACTTATCAAGTTATAGGTGGCAAGAAGACATTGGAGATTCTCATTGTACTTGTCTTTCCTTACATATAGTTAGTTCCTAGGTAAGTAATTTTATTTCTTTAGTAAGGAAAAGAAAACATGATAAAATATTAAATTATTTCTACACAATAGTAATTTGAGTGTACGTTTTATTATTTTTCCCTGTATTTTTAAATTTTCTCAGTATTAAAAAAAACTAAAAATCAGTGACACCATTGCTACCCTCAAGGTGCAATACAGTAAAGAAGACAAGCAAGTAAAACACCAATGTAGAAAGTGTGTGACTCATGCTATGTTAGAGGGATAGACTATGTGCTATGAGAGCAGAGAGGTTGGTGCCTAACTGATAGGAACTAGGGAACAGCTTCCCAAAGGCATGGCTAGCAATTAAGAGATGAGAAGGAGTTGATGAACTGGGAACCATAGGGTTGAGTTTCTGCTGAAGGCAGTAATAAGAGTATTTACAAAGGAAAGACAGCCAGAGAGAACATGATATTTTAAAGAAACTGGAAGGAATTTTTAATGTCTCAGGTTCAAAGTGTGTGTGAAGGAGTTGTGAGAGTGAGGCTAGAAAGGCAGGCAAGGGTGAGATTCTGGCAGGAAGTAGATTCAGCTCTCAGGAGTTTCAAGTTTATCATGGGTGATATTGGATAAGAAAGCATCTGTGTTCCCTGACCACTAACAGAAATTTAGCATTTCCTTCATGTAGGCAACAAATCACAGGAGTATTAGCACTGCTATATAGACTTCTATTTGTCTTAAGTAAACAAGTAGACATTTCCGTATAATATTAGACATACTAAGTATTACCAGGTGTAGATTATAGAGAGATCATTGTAGGGAGAACAAATAGCTTGATCTTATAATAGGCTAGTTGAAAAGTGATTATCTGAACTAAGAAGAGAAGGAAGAAGGGAATAGGGGAGGAAATCAGATGTAGGAACCAAAAACTACAGGACTAATTACATGTGACTGTGAGGAACAGAAAGAATAAGCGGGTGACTAGGTGAGTAATTTTGAATAAACTAGGACTTCTACTATTGTTTGACAAGTGTTACTAAAGGCTCACAGTATATATGTGACCTATTACCCTGCATATTTTTTGAAAGATTACCTTAAATATTTCAAATATTAACCAAAACTAGATTTCTAAGAAGTTATAATTTATTAATAATTATCAAGACTTAAGTACTATAATATTAATGAGTTGCTCTTGGATATACTGTAAAATTTAGAATCCAAATGATAATTAATGAGACACTTTCCATTTTGACATCAACTGTTATTAAAATAATACCTGAAGGAAATAATTAAATGTATCTATGAGATAAAGAGCTCTTCCTCACCACATACTTTTTCAGAGTCATTCATTTAATATTGAAATGCTCAGATTTATACCAACTCTAAATCAGGTGTTCTCAAAGTTTAGCCTGCATCAGGGTCACTTGAAGGCTGTTGAAACTCAGATTGCTGACCCAGAATTCTTAATTCAATAAATTTGGAGTAGGATTCAGGAACGTGCCTTTCTCAGAAGTTCTTACATGATGTGGATCCTGATGGTCTAGGAACTACACTTTGAGAATCACTGTTGTAAAATATGTGAATTTATTGAGTCATTAATTCAACCATTACATAAAAATTTAGAATGAGTACCTACTATGTATCAAAACCTACCTACTATGAAATAAAAAAGTGGGGAAGCTACATTTTTTTTTAACTGGAGGTGATTATTCTGAGTGAGTGTGTAAGTTTAGTTTATATCACAAATTAATCCAGTGTTTAGCTACTACTTGCACTTTCATATTTCTACAGTATTTTTATGTCACTCAGTTTTTTTCCCAGATAGAATGAATCAGTATTTTTTTTTAAATCAAATCAAGACAATTATGTTTAAAATGAAGTGTAAAGCTATTTCACTAAATCTGAAAAGTGAGATAGATCTGAAGATCTTACATTTATAAATAGTGATTGAGATACTGTATTAGCTTGCTGGGACTTCCTATACAAAATCCCACAAACTGAGTGGTTTAAATGACAGAGACTTATTTCTCAGAGTTCTGCAGGTGGAAAGTCGAAGATCAAGGTGTTGGCAGGGCTTACCTTCCGGTAAGCCTTCTTCTTTCGGTGCAGATAGCTGTCTTCATGCTGTGTCCTCATATGGCTTCTTCTCTGTGCCTGTGCTTTCCTGGTGTCTCTTTCTCATCAATCATTTTGGATTAGGGCCCCAAGGGTGGGGGCTTCATTTTAACTTGAGAAAGCCTTTGAAGGCCCTATCTCAAGTACAGTCATATGGATAAAGGCCTACCCTTATGACTTCACTTCACTTTAATCACCACTTCAAAGACCCTATCTCTATACACACTTACATTCTGAGGTACTGTGGGTTGGGACTTCAACATACAAATTTTGGGTAAATGCAACTCATCCCATAACAGATATTCACAGTTGTTACGAGAAAGTGTATCCTTGAAATACAACTTTAAAATTGCCCCCTTTGAATTTGTATCTAAAACATTCTCTTTTTTTCCCCTGTGATCAGTCCTTCTATAACCATATATTAAGCACTACTACATTTCCAGGACTATCATAGGAGCCAAGGGAATAAAGGAAGCTTATTTTCTCTTCACGAAGGTTATTTCTAAATATTTATTTATAAATTTCTCTATTTGTGAATTACAATGCATAGTCCTATAGAAGGCATCTTTTGTTAAAGGGTCAGTTTCTTCAGAAGATCTAAAACAATCCATTTAATTTATAATGAGATTGAACTCTCATATAACTCTCAATATAAACTAACTGAATCCCTATTTGGGCTAAGGATACATTTGATTTTCTTGATGTAAGTGTCAAAACAATTCACACAAGGTCACTCAAAGGAATACTCCTCTATAAACAAACTACTTAGAGAGATGTGGACAGGGTTGAGAAAACGAATGAGATACACCGAGGTGCACCAAGCCTAGCCATTACCACTCTTAGATCAGAAGGTTCAAAGGCAGGAAATTCTGATATTGGAGCCTGCTAAAAACTGGAATGAATCATGGAGGAAAGGACATACAGTGAGAGCTGTATATGGGTGGGTGAGTTAAGCTACTCAGAAATAGGGCCCAAAGCAATGGAATAGTGAAAATATAACACTTAATGTCTCCCTCCTTCTGCCCTCTATTCCTCCGATGTTGCCTTCTTTTATTCAAATCCCGTAAGAAGCCAGGGAAAAAGGGAACTTGAGTGATGTAGTCCATTGGGATTAGCAAAGAAAGAAGTAGAATACATGAAGGGAGGGGAGGGCCAATGAATAACAGCAAACAGCCAGCACAGAAATTGCAGTGGGGCTGAGATTACAGTCAGTACAGCCATTCGGAGATGTTATTTACAGACAAGAATATGTGTATGTCAAGTATTGTTGGTATAAAATAAGCTTGTATTCTTCTGCCTCTAAAACTGAATTGTGGAGAAGACTAAAATATATGCACAATAGATTACAAAGCCAAAGAGAATAAACAATCATGAACTAAATCATGAACCAAGGGAAAAGAAAAGTGGAGGCTTAGTCAAGAGATCACTGGAGGTCACAAATTTATGTTTTAACAAAAATAAATTGACTAATGTATTTAATAATGGCTTAACTAGTTTCCTGAGCTTATTATGCTCAGTGTCATGGTAACTTGATGGTTGATGTAAGATATTTTCCCAGTCTTTGTGAGGATATGCCCTACTGGAATCTATTTCTTTGAGAAGCCTTTGACAGTAAAGTCTTGGCAGTATTCTCAGAGTGACCAAGTCTTTCTCTCTTTGGAAAGAGTTATACAGTTTCAGAAACTGCTAAGGTAGCTGCATGGTACTTGAACTCTACACTCGGGTGGTGTAAATATGTTACCTGACAAGATAAATGAATACCATAGAATAATAGGAAATCACCAAGTTTTTTTCCTCCAACTTTTATTTTAAGTTCAGGGGTGCATGTGCAGGATGCACAGGTTTGTTACATAGGTAAATGTGTGCAATGGCTACACAAATCATCTCATCACCTAGGTATTAAGTCTGGCATCCGTTAGCTAGTCTTCCTGATGCTTTCCTCCTCCCAATCCCCACCCTCCAACAGGCCCCAGTGTTTGTTATTCTCCTCTAAGTAAGCGTCCACGTGTTCTCATCATTCAGCTCTCACTATAAGTAAGAACATACAATATTTGGTTTTCTGTTACTGCATTAGTTTGCTGAGAATAATGGCTTGATGGACATTTAGGTTGATTCCAGGTCTTTGCTATTGTAAACTGTGCTGCAGTGAACATATACATGCATGTATCTTAATAATAGAGTGATTTGTATTCCTTTGGGTATATACCCAGTAATAGAGTTGCTGGGTCAAATGGTATTTCTGCCTCTAGGTCTTCAAGGAATTGCCACACTGTCTTCCACATCAGTTGAATTAATGTATACTCCCACCAGCTGTGTAAAAGCATTCTTTTTTCTCCACAACCTTGCCAGCATCTGTTGTTTTTTTGACTTTTTAATGATAGCCACTCTGACCAAGTATTTATGTATATAGAGAAGCAAAAATTAGAAATATCTTCATAAAATATTTTTACCTCATTTATCAAAATGGTTGGAGCAATTATAAATAAGAGAAAATCCACCATCTGATTAATTTACTCTTATCTTTGCACAGTTTCTGGGCTTTCTAAAATGCAACATATTGTTATTGATAAAACATTTCATATTTTAAACAAATTCTACAACTTTATCTCCTCTGACAAGTATTTCTAAGTTCAATCTAACTGAACCATAAGCACTAGAACTCATTATTTCCTTAGTGAATCATTTAGACAAATATATATCACAGCTAGAAATAATTAGCTAAATTACTAGATTTAATTCTATTTGTATAATTGTCATCTCTCTCTTCAATTATTTGTAGTCATTATTTTATTTTTATTTTGCTAAGTTTTAAATTGGAAAAGAACAAGATATGTTGGAAACAGTGATTAATCCTGTCAGCTTGCAGTAGATGCCACAGATTTCAGCTCTGGCTCCTTTTGTGCTGTTTATCTTAATGAAGCTTTTCAACTTCTACAAACTTTACCTTCTTTATCTGTAAAATGAGGAATAATAACAATATCTCTGCAAGGATTATTATGAGGAGTGCATGAAAAATGTATCTTGATTAGTCAGCAATTTAAATATTTTAGTTATTGCTATTGTTAGTACATATAGGATGTTTATATTACTGGATATTATCAATCACAAACAATGCAATATGCAACATTCTCATACTCTAGACTGACATGCTACTTAATTTAGTTAGAATATGCCTATGAATAACAGTGAATTAAATATCTTAGATTTAATATTTCTCTTTTTCAATTATTGATCTTTTAAAATAATTTATAATTGGTGAATTGAGAAATAAGATTTTAATATTAAATAGTCCATCTTATAAAAAACATATAATAGCTTAGTAATTTGGGTGAAATTTTAGAGAAATTAAATTCCTAAATGTTAAGAGTTTCCTGTCTGGGCGTGGTGGCTCATATCTGTAATCCCAGTACTCTAGGAGGCTGAGGTTGGAGAATCATTTGAGGCCAGGAATTTGAGACCAGCCTGGGCAACATAGCATGACCCCGTCTTTACAAAAAATAAAATAGAAAAATTACCCAGGCATGGTGGCACATGCCAGTTGTCCCAGCTACTTGGGAGGCTGAAGTGGGAAGATCACTTGAGCCCAGGAGTTTGAGGCTGTAGTGAGCTATGACTCCACCATTGCACTCCAGCCTGGACAACAGAGTTAGGCTCTGTCTCTAAGAAACATTTTTTAAAAAAGTTTCCTCTAGTCAAATTCTGAGACGTTCTAAAAAAGCAACATTTCCATCTGTTCTTTCATTAGTGAAGCAGGTGGTGTATGTAATATCTGAGGTGAAGTAAAAATCATTTGGGCTTTCAAAAACTCTAATATGAGTTTATAAGAAATTATTATTACTTCCGTTTAGTGAATTTTTTAAATGGAAGATAAATAATTATAGTCATAGATATTTTATTTTGCCCCCTAAAAACAGTGGAAGACTTTAGGTCATTTGTGCCTAATCCCGTGTATTTAAAAAGTAGACCCTCCAAGGAAAGATGATTCTAGAGATCAGAAATTCATATCCACAACTAGTATGCCTTGACTTTTCTAGCATACTTTACTGCATTCTTCATGTTGTACATAACATTCACACACAGACACTCAAGTGAAAGTTGCTTAGACATTAAAGAAGAATTATTGGTTTTCATAAGTAGGTAACTCTGGAAGCCCCTTTACTATCTGAGTTGGTTTTGATTCAACAACCTCATGGTATCTTTACAGACCCAGTTTTTTGGTATTTATATTTTCCCATTGTCAACTTCATCTTTGAGCTTTCTTCATGATGACAGAATTGCTGCAGCAATTCTAGTGTTTATAACTATATATCATCCTGAAATAAGAGTGTTTCTTCCCAGCATTCTAAGCAAGAATCCTAAAATTCACTTGTCAAAGTTCAGCTTCTGATTGGGTCAGTTAAGATCACCTTCATACCTTTAAAGTAACTGCTATACAGGGGATTAGGAATGTACTGATCGATTTAGGTCAATCAGATGCCATGTTCTCAAGTTTAACTTTTCTTATAATACCTGGGGAACATAGTAGAATGGTATACATCCAAACTGAAATTCATAATGCTCTTAGGACAGAGAAAGGAGACAATAGGTGCTGACTAGGTGGCCAGTTAATCCACTGCAGGCACTTTTTTCAAAGTCAAGAAAAAGAATCACAAAAATCACAGAACCTAATCTCAGAGATTTTGCTAATATCACTACATCTTAAATTACATCTATAAATAAGTAAAAGCATATCTAAAGAATGTGTCTACTAATGTTACAATAATTATTTAACTTTTTCTTGCTCAAAGCAAGACTATATTACCAAGGATTATCTATTTTTGTATGTAGATCTTATTGAAGTGTATAGGTCTTGGGATGCAAAAGTCTTAAATGACTGTGGCCAAGTGTATATTGGGCAATATGTTGCAGTGGAGTGTATGATTAATTACAGAAATTGGGTACTTTATAAAAATAAAACAAATAACGTAGTAGATAAATCTGCTAAAAATATCCACTCCTAATGGCAGCTGGGAGACACTTGTCATGTGAATCCATTATGCTCAGTTCAGATACCTTTTCACCTGGAAGCATGGTAATATTGGATTTCTAGATCTGGTTTAATACTGGATGGTTTAAGAATGCTAAAGCATAACATATATGAAAGTTACATATGGTTTTATCTTTCCCATTTCTCTGGTGCCATCAATAACCACATCTCCTATTTCAAATAGACCTCCAGGACTGACAACTAATTGTGCTGAAGAGGGAAGGATGAGTTAACATTCCTCTTTTGTTTTTTTTTTTTGGTTTTAGCACAACCTCTCTGGATGAATTGAGGCAAAACTTCAGTTAGAAGAGGCTTGAGAATATTGGACCAATGCACAATATATATTAGTCAAGGTTTTCCAGGTAGAGCCAATAGGTACTGAACAGAATCTGTGTATATTATAAGGAATTGGCTCATGCAATTATGGAGGCTAGTGAGTCCCCAGATCTGTCGGTGTCAAGCTAGAGACCCTGGAGAGCTGATGGTTTTGTTCTAATTGAGTATACAGGCCTGAGAATCCCATGTAGTTCTAGTATGAGGGCTGTTAGGTTTGAGATCCAGGAAGATCCAATGTTTCAATTTGAGTCAGAAGGCAGGAAAAAACCCATATTCCAACTCAAAGGCAGTCAGGCAAGAATACTTCTCTTACTCAAGAAAGGGTTAGTCTTCTTGGTCTATTCAGGACTTTAACTGATTGGGTGAGTCCACTGGGTGACATTATAGGGAGGACAATCTGATTTTCTCAATCTACCTATTCAAATATAAATCTCATCCAGAAACACCCTTCAGACACATCTGGAATGGTGTTTGACCAAATGTCTGGGCATCCCATGAGCCACTCAAGTTGACATATAAAATTAACCTTCACACAATATAAGCTCAGGATGGTTTGTGTGAAAATTTAACAGATGCTGTAAATTCTTCTTTAGGGACCGAACAAGCAATTTTGTTTGATTCAAACGAACAAGATATAAAGCTTTGTTTCAAATCTTTCAATGCTTTAGAGCCAAAATTCTTCAGTTCTTTGTACATTTTTACCCCCATGTAATAACCTACATAGAACAAATAAGCATGGGTTTGTATATGACTGCATTTGGAGGAAAGAATTAGAAGGATTAAGGATATAGAAAACATTATTTACCCTAGAAAGGAGTTCCAAAAAAAGACACCTTGAGAATGGCATATCTTCAGGCTGAACTATGCTTAAAACTTTCCAGAAAGTCTACTGGTGCTAATATTTCTTAAAATATCCCAGAAGAGCAGGCTTAGACAATAATTTGATAGTCAAAGTATTGCATATTATATATAAAAGGAGTTACTACTAAGTTAGGCTATGCACGAGTGATTTACATGAAGAAGAAAGGGCTTGGCAGTAGTTTATGCTTGCTTGGAGGTTGGAGAAGTGCAGAGAAAGACCCCCTTGACTGCATCTGAACCTATGCACCGAAGGGCAGCAGCCAGTAATTGAGAGAATCCTTTTTCTTAAGGATTCCATGAAACAAGGGAGGCAATGTCAGTTCAGGGCTTTGGTCTGAAATGTAACTGAGAGAGAGAGAGGTATATTCTACGGGTTTATTTTTTCTAAGCAACACAGCATGACACAGACATAGTGAAGACTGAAGGAAATTCAGTGTCATTTTGTTCCCTAGTGAGTTTGGAGCTTTGTAAGCAATAAGAGAGGTTACCCTTATCTGTAAATAGTATTTTTATGGAGGGCATACACAGCAGCAGCAGTGTGAGAGGCCACCCTCAGAGTGCTTTGATAGAGAGAAAACTTCAGGGAGAAGCTGGACTAAGACCAGAGAATTGTTTGTAAGCTTATACGAGACAAAACAACAGTGGGAGAGGACTGGGTGGGGATGCTGGATATTTTTTATGGACAGATGGAATCATAATCCATTGGTATTTGAGTTGTTGCTGTTCATAAGATTACTTCATATTGGCAAGGGATATATTCAGTGGCCCATTTTTTAGCTTTATGATCATAAAATGCTAAGGAAATAAATATAAAAAGAGACAATGAACCTCAAGGCAAATAATACTTGTACTTTTGCTATGCATATCAAGATAACTCTGTTTTCCTATTATATTACTTCCATGTCAGTGACTTCTAATGTCAGTTGTGAAAAGGATCATGGATTACTTACCTTTAGTTTAGAGGTCAGTTTGATTGCCTGAGGCACGGAGAATAAATGAATAAAAGAAAGCCCAGGAATTCTCTTTGATACCGTGGGAAGCTAGCATTTGATATGGAAACCTTTAGAGAGTAATTTTTCAGATTGTTTAACATCATTAGAGATGAGAAATAGTTACTTATGAGAAAAACATGGAATATATTTGATGGGTTGGCATAAATGGCTTCTCTACATGGCCCTCTAATTCTGATGTCTTTTAATGTTTTAAGTAGATTTTTTTTTTTTAGTAAATTGCGGTATGTTAACTATGTAATAGTCTTTCAACACACTTCTTGTTTTGCTTATTTTAGAAATGTGGGTTTCAGGTATTCAGACAAGAACTGTCTGGAAAATGGATCATATTTTCTATGGAGTTGCTAAAAAACACATACGGGATTAGCACTTTAAGTATAAATAAATTATGGCAATTGATGGTATTGTTCAGACTGGTTATTTAGACCCTGAAAATTTTCTTCTCTCAAGTTCATTGCCTCTTGACTTCAACTTTGTTTTAGAAATGGTTTTGACACAAGAGAAGAAAGAGTAAAATCTTTTATTCAGTAGATTGAGGCTCAATATAATCATAATGACCAAGAATCTAGCTCTCATCTTTTACTTATTTCTGAAAATTAAATTTCTGGCTTGTTCATGCTAATAGGTTACATGAATTAATTAAATTAACTGATTTTTCAAAGATGCAGACATGTTCAAACTCCCTACCTCAATAACATCATGACATCCAAATAAGTAACTTTGAAATTGTCTTTAACTCTACTTTCTACCTCAAACCTTCTATCCCACATTTAGTTGTTTGTCAGATTCTGTGTTTTCAGTGTTCTCGTGAACACTGTCAGTGTTTTGCCCATATTCCCTTGGGCTTTCCTGTCCTTTCCATGGACAATGACTTAGTTTCCAAAGGCCATTTTTGTTTAATATCTATTATCTTTGCAGCCCTCATGTTGTTGAATCCATTTTACGCTTCTGGTACTGAATCCACTTCACAAAATAAGAGTTGGAATGAAGAGATAAAGAATAGGGGTTCCTGGGAATTAGCATCCTTCTGGAAGAAGCCCTTAATTGCTAAATAGCATATTGTCTGAGGGCTTGCTATTTAGCAAGCTCTTAAGAGAGCTCCAGAGTTATACACTTCTTCAATTGTTTTTCCATAGCACTCTTCCTCTATGTTTCTTAGATTTGATTATAGAACATCTATTAGATCTCTTTTGCCTCCTCTCAACTGCTCCAGCAAAGGAATTATCTCTCAATTTCCATGATCTTGGGCTGAACTGCTCATGATGGGCCTTCAATAAATTGGCTACTGAAGCGAACTGGGATTATCCTTTGTGTCACCTAAATCTCTTAATCACCCTTTTTAGTCCTCTCTTTTCTCTAGAATTGTGGGATATTTGACCCTGCCTAGATCATAAGCTTTTCTTTCACGGAATGGACTCTTGTACCTGAAATTCAAACTCATGACTTTTGCTTTCTAATTGATGACAGGCTTCATTTCATTTGTTTTTCTATTTTCACTCTCCTGGCTAGTCTTCCAAAAAAAAAAAAAAAAAAAGAAAGAAAGAAAAGTAAAAAAGAAGACAGAAATGAATTAAGAAGAAAGTGAATGAGAAAAAAAAATCAAAGAAAAGGAGAAAATAAATGAACAAAATGAGAGGGAGACACCGGGGAGGAGGAAGGAAGAAGTAAAATGACAGGAAAATTAAAATAGAGAAGAACGTTGAGAGTTCATGTTAGATGTTCTTTCACTTTTCAATAAAGTTGATGAGAAAAATCAATTGCTGAGATAAAGAGTTAAGAAGATACAGGTTTGACTGGAGTGGAAAAGACTTGAGAAACCTGAAGAGGAAAACAGTGCACATAGATAATCAGCAGTGAGGTCACAGTACTGGCATTTCTTCAATCAGTAAACAATTACAGAGCATCTATTATGTAACCTGTCCCATACTAAGCATGATTGAGAAAAGGATACACATCCATTACTTTATATCACTATTTTCATTCTCGTATTTTGGCCAAGTTTACCCCCCAAGACATCTAAATAATACTATTAGTCAAAAATACGAAAACAGATATTTAAAAAGCAAAACATAAGTCAAATATTTAAGCCTTGAAAGTAAGCGTTCCTCCATAATATACAGCTGCTACCAATGTCAGAATCTATTATTTTGCAATTTTGTTGTCCAGTAAAAAGAAAAATACCTCTAGCAATATCACTTTCTTTATTATCTTTTCTGATGTTATCCAGAAAGCAAGATATTGAGTCATTGTCCCAAAGCAGAAAAAAATACCTGCTGAGGTCTGCTCAGAGGTTTACAATATATTCTAAAGTAAAGTGTAATTTTATAACTAGAGTCTTTTAACTCAATTTCACAATCCTACGAACTTTTAGGCCTATGGCAAAAATCTTAATATACTGATTCAGGTTTTAAATCCAATCATAATCTTACATTCTTCTTTCATATGACATTTCTTTAGCACTTTATAAGTTTTTCCCAAGAAATAAGACAATACTATATGTCAAAATTACTATTTATACTTTAAACCTTGTGCAAAGTTAGTTATGCAATTATAGACAATGTACATAAGTAAAAGGGTGGAATTGGCATCTGACACACCTGAAATAAATTTGTTTTCTGTCACTTATTAGCTGTGACCTCAAAGAAGCTATTTAATCTTGTTATATTTTAGATTCTGCTCTCAAAATGAGGGAAATGGAGTAATGTTAAGAACCAAACTAATTAACAGATAGAAAACTAATAAAAAAAAGTGGCTGTTAATAGCACAAAGTTGATAAATGTTATTTTTTTTTTTAGAATGAAAGAGAGAAAGAGGAAGAGATTTTAGAAAAAGAGAGAAAAGGAGAAAGAAACAGCAAAAGAAAGAAAAAAAAGAATGAAAGAGAGAAAGAAAGAGGAAGAGATTTTAGAAAAAGAGAGAAAAGGAGAGAGAAAGAAGCAGCAAAAGAAAGAAAGAAAAAAAGAATGAAAGAAAGAAAGAGGAAGAGAAAGAGGGAGAGAGAATGGGATTCTTGTTTTATTGCCCAGGCTAGAATACAGTCTAAAAATGGGTATTAGAAACCTCTTTTATGCCAATAATTGTGCTTAACAATGGAGACAGGAAGGAATAGGGGATGAAAATAACAAATAAGCAGCCAACCAATATTTTATTTAAACCTGTGAAATGCTATGCAATTGCTGGGGAGTGCTTTACTTCCAATTATGTGGTCACTTTTAAGATAGGTATAATGTGATACTGAGAAAAATGTATGTTTTGTGGATTTGGGGGAGGAGAGTTCTGTAAATATTTGTTAATTCTAGTTGTTCCAGGTCTGAATTCAAGTCCTGGATATCCTTGTTGATTTTCTATCTCGTTGATCTATGTAATATTGACAGTGTAGTGTTAAAGTCTCCCACTATTATTGTGTGGGAGTCTAAGTCTCTTTGTAAGTCATTAAGAACTTGCCCTATGTATCTGGGTGCTCCTGTAATGGGTGTGTATATATTTAGGATCATTAGCTCTTCTTGTTGCATTG
>PVKP010038098.1:0-21143 GCA_004027715.1 Plecturocebus donacophilus
AGCCCAGCAGGATAAGCAGAGGGAGGTTCTGGGGGTTCATAGGGAGGGGGGATAGTCTTTCCTGACATTCCTTCCTGAAATAACCACACTAACCTCCTAAAGCCTTTTTTTTCCTCCTTTTTCTGGATTTTCAAGAATATGGGGCAAATAGAGGATAAATCAGCCCAAAACTCCTGAGCAACAATTAAGATCCAACTGTGCCTCATCCCAAGCTGGATGAAGAAAACACAAGAATGGCAGGCAGGGAGTGGGGAATGATAGTTTGTTTAAAAACGGAATGTTCCTTCAAAATAAACCTCTAAAGTCACTCTGAGGTCTGCTTTAAATATGCCTTAAGAAAAAATGAAACCTAGCATTGAAAAAACAAATTTCTTACTCAAAGCTTAGAGGTGGCCCTCACAGCATCCAGAATGGAATTCCACATTTGTACCATTCAAAACCCTACATGCAGATCTTTAGATTCTGTGCCGTGACCTGCACTTTTATGTCATAATAGTGAGCCCTGGTTCACTGCACAACTCTGAAGAAGTCACAAAATGAAATAATTGAGAGGAGATTAAAATGTAGTATAAAGATAGTGAGACAGGTGAGCAACAAAAAAGTGGTAAATTAGTTGAATATCCCTACCATGTAAATTATTGCAGTTGAACTATTATGGGCTACATGTCTCAACACGGATAAGTCTCCAAAACATAATGTTCAACAAAATAAGCAAGGTATGGAAATCATATAGTCTGATGCTGTTTGCATAAATTTTAAAAACATACAAAACTTGACTTACACTACTCATGGATAAGTTCATATGTCTGTAAATTCCTAAGATGAGTATACAATATGCAAAAATAATTATAAACATCAAGTTTAGAGCAATGGCTTCTAAGGGGAAAGAATACTCAAGGATCATAGATTTAAAAAAATAAAAAAACTTTATTACCTGTTTCATTTTATTTCTTTAAAAAGCGATATGAGGCTGGGCACGGTGGCTCATGCCTATAATCCCACCACTTTGGGAGGCCAAGGCAGGCGGATCACCTGAGATCAGGATTTCGAGACCAGCCTGGCCAACATGGCAAAACCCTGTCTCTACCAAAAATACAAAAATCAGCCAGGCATGGTGACACATGCCTGTAATCCTAGCTACTCAGGAGGCTGAGGCAAGAGAATCACTTGAACCCAAGAGGCGGAGGTTGCAGTGAGCCAAGATCGCACCACAGCACTCTAGCAGTGCGAGAGTCTGTCTCAGAAAAAAAAAGTGATATGAAACAGACATGGCAAAAAAAAAAAAAAGAGAGAAAAATTTGAGAAGTTGTAGCAAATACACAGTGTTGACTACTTTTGTTTAATTCTTTACTACATGCTTGAAGTGTTTTGACATAAAAATGTTAAGAGCCTCAGACAAGAGTCTTCAGGTGAAAGTCAGTTTACAACTTCAGACATCCACTGAATTCATTCATAGAGCTCTCCCCAATTCGTTGAATATCTGGGACCTCAGGCAGGGCCTCTGGAGTCCAAGAGCTGCTAATCTCCACCTGGTGCAGTCCTAACCAGCTTTGGGACTGTCGGGTCCAGAGGACTTCATTTTTAAGGCTCTTGTGAAATCATTCCACCCAGAGGATTCACAAAAAAGTAAGCATTAGGTATCTAGAAGCTTCCGTTAGGAACTCTTAGGAGGAAATGGAATTTAACAAGCTTCCTTCAGACTAAACATTGCCAATTCCACTAGTGGGAGTGATGACAAATGGCTCTCACCCCAGCTCTGATGCTAGCGAGCTGTGCAGCCTTGGGCAAGATCCTTCACCTTTCAATTACATCATATGGGTCTAAACAACATCTTCTGGGCTTGAAGTGTCTGTTGTTCTAATCTGAGAATTAAGAAGATGGGGGCAGATGCTAATGGGTAACAAACACAACCCCCAACCATAAATTATTCTAGGGCTGCAGGTAGCCCAGCTTCCAAACCTATTCCCCAAACAAACATTCTATTTCCCTCATCAGACTTCTGTAGCTCGAATTCCCAAATTCAGACACTTCTTCAGATTAAATGCCACATTAAAATGCAAATAATATATGGGACCATAATCACACTTTAGCCTCAGCAACATACATTATCTCTTTTAATTCACACACAGTCACTTTCGACATAGATAAGAAAACTGAGGCTTAAAAAGCTTAAATGATTGGCTCAAGATAACACAACTCTTAAGTGGAAAACCCAAGCTTCAAGCCAAAGCCTTCAAAATTTCAATCTTAGACTAATTTAATTGCCTCAAATTAGCCTTAGCAGGGGACAGAATCCCAAGAGAAAGCAAGAGTAAAAGAGGAAGGAGGAAGGTCAAAGAAAGTATGGTCCTGGAGCCGGGAATGCAGCCAAGGGGAAGATGAAAAGAGTGAAAAAGACTGAAAAGACTCTTTGTCTTACTTTGTCATTTTGCATAAGGCTAGTTTCCTTCACAACCTTATGGATTTTAATTTTGCAAAGATTGAGGTGGGGCTGAAAACAAGCTCCCAAGGTGTGCAAGATAGTTATTGCATAAAACTATTTTCCTCTTCAAACTTTCCAACCACAGCCAGGCTAGAACATTAACTGTGCAAACCAAGAGGAAGGATTTGTGAAAACCAACATGTGCAGTCCTGGGCATGGCAAGTAATCAGTGAAAGACAGCAATGGTGAAAATAATGACAGTGATGGCAATGATGGTAAGGACTGTATTAAGAAATGTCCAAGGTCACTCCAAAGCAGCAGACAGAAAACCGTCTCATGCACCCTGACAGGTACACCACTGGGCTTTCATCATTCATGATCTTTTCAGTGCTTAAAATTGTTTTTACATAATCTGATTTCTTTCTCTGTCCAAATTGTGAGATTGATTCAAAGAGTTTCAACAGCAAACATAATCCCTCCTGTCTCTTTTCTAAGGGTATTTCTGGATGTACCCATAATACAAACAACAAGCAAGGAGAGGGGCCTTCTCCAAGCTTTACCCCTGGTTTATCAGCCTTACCTTTAAGTAGAAAGTAGGAAAAGAGAATGGATTAACAGGCACTTCCATTTATTACACAAATAAAATGGACATTAAATAGAAACATAGAATTCTTACGGTCTTTCTGATACAGTTTAGCTCTGTGTCCCTACCCAAATCTCACCTCAAATTGTACTCCCCATAATCCACAGGTGTTGAGGGAGGGACCTGATGGGAGATGATTGGATCATGGGGCATTTCCCCGATGCTGTTCTCATGATAGTGAGTAAGTTCTCATGATATCTGATGGTTTTATAAGTGTCTGGCAGTTCCTCCTTCACATGCTCTCTCTCTTTCCTGCCACCCTATGAAGAAAGTCCTTGCTTCTCCTTTGCCTTCCACCATGATTGTAAGTTTCCTGAGGCCTCCCCAGCCATATGGAACTGTCAGTCAATTAAACCTCTTCCTTTTATAAATTACCCAGTCTTGGGTATTTCTTTATAGCAGTGTGAAAATGGACTAATACACCTTCTATCTCATGTTAGGGAACTCATTTTGTTATATTTCTAATGCCCTAATATAAGGCAAACATTTTCTGTTACATTCCTGGGATTGTTCCTTATAAAAGGAGTGCCTTATATTACATTCCTTACAAAATCTCACAAAGAAGTTGTTTTTTTCAATTACTTGATTTTGAACTACAAAGTATTTCATGGAAAAGGCATACAAGCCTAAAAAAAAAAAAAAAAGAAATGAGAAATTTAACCTAGATTCAGTCATTTATTCATAAAGGTTAAAATTCATATTTGCAACTATCAAATGCAGTTAAAATAGAGCAACAAGCATTTAAAAATAACTTTTAAAAGCAACATAGTAAGTGGTCACATTTTGGTGATCACAAATAAATGCCTACATGACAATGAAAAGCCAACCACGTAATGTTGCCCAAATAAGTCCTTGTGGCCTGGCACAGCAGATCCTGATACCACATTGAACAGGGATTCAAAACTGCTGTTTCCCAAACAACTTAGAAGTGAGTAGGATGAGCCTAGAAAGCTGTGTTAGGTGACTCAAATGGAAGTCAAGAAAAAATATATATAAAGTTTTTGAATAAAATCATTTCAAGAAATGGAGTGGAAAAAACTAATATTTTAATATTAAGATGTACCCTTAAATATAAATGTGTACCTTTATTAATAAATTAAATATCTGTTGACATTTGACTATCTCATCTATATTTCTAAAATATATGGATAAAGAATTTTCAAATTGGCCAAACATATTTATTGCTCTTAATTGTCTTTTATTTAGGTATATGTAGTATGTAGTATTATAGTTAAACATAATGGAGCATCACTTAAAAAGCAAAGACAAATAAATCATTCATAGCCTTTCAAAGGAAAAAGAAAAGACAGAGGCAGCCTGAATAGAATGGAGGAGGAGACTGAAAAGCAACAGCCCATTTGCTGGAGCACAGCGTCTGGGATATCAAGCTGTCCTGGTTCCAGCATCCCTCTCAAAACTCCCCTTGGGAACACATTTTACACAAAGATCTTGTTTCCCCAATGGTATAGGTGCCCGATTCTTAATTAAATCATCTCTCACCCACAATAGTCTGTAGAAACCGATGATGCCTGTGGAGAAAGAACACTTTGTTGTGTCATAGTTTGTTTTGAACATCCCTGAAAGTCTAAAAAGAAGCCACCTGACAATCATTGTAAACTGAAAAAGCCAGAAGGAGGAAAAATGGGCTCTTAAGACTATGACTCTTTGTTTCATGCTAAACATTTCATTTCTACTCAAGATCATAGAAATTTGGAGCAAGAGGAATTTTTAGAGATTGTCAAGGACAAATTTCTGGTTCAATGTAGAAAAAGAGGACAATATCCCTTTACACATTTTTTTATTTGTATATTTGTATTCCCAGTAAGAGATATTTTCCTAGGAAATCTTATCAGGCATCTTATCCAGGCTAAGTAAACCGAAAAGTTCTATTCCTATTAATGTTAACATAAAGTTAAGTCTTAAACTCTTAATAATTGATGCATCTTTTTAAGTGACTATTAGCTTTGATTTAAGAAAGAGACAGACACATTTTCACACTTCACTGACATTATCACTTCCACAAGAGACATCTGCACACTCTTCCCTGACTCCATGTCATATGGTCACCATTAAAGGTCACCAAAATTGAAAATCTATTCCTAAGAACTAAGAAGTTATTTAATCACCTAGGAGAGGAGAGCTGTCAGGCCCAGGAATACCACCATGAAGGAATTCAGGTCCCCTATAATCAAGTGGGTGGTATGTTATCCTCAAGTCCAAATTTTCTTCCTTTTAGTTCTGTTATTTTTTAAACCACAAATATATTAATAGATCCTAAATAACATTCTGCATGAAATATTCTAATTTTGCTATATTAAGTCAATAATTTCTGTGTGTGATACTAGCAGCTAGAGATTTTCCTTGTGATCAGAATTGCTTGAGTCCAGCTTTCAACCAATAACAGGGCAGCAGAAAATGAAGCCAAACTACTGAACCACTAAACCAAACTTCTTGAGGATAGAAAAGACAAGGAAACAAAGATAAATGATCTCATATATAACCCACATCTCATCCCTTTGGGGAAGATATTCAAATCTAGCTAAATATTATCACTAAAACTCTAACTGCTTTGAGCAACACTGAAAACAATAGAAAAATGTAAAAGCCTAGAAGTACTAATTTTTAATGAAGCAGAAGCTGATTAAGATGAAACACAATATACAATCCTCCATAAGTGCATGAGCCAATTTCTTATAATAAATCTCTTTCTAGCCATACAAAAAAAAAGAAAAGAAAAAGATGACATGGAATCAATGTGAGGAAAACACACTGAGACTCCTCAAAGGGTGCTCAGAGCAGGAAAAGTAAGCCAAGAAGTTTACCTAGGAAAGAACAGGTTGAGGAAAGGATGAAGAAGGTTAATTCAGTCAGTGAGAGGGACTGAAGTTTGGGGAAGAAATAATCTAAAAAATTATTCCAAGGCATTTGGAATCTGAGAGCCCAGGTTTTAAGCTACTAATGTGGCCATAGAAATCAGTTTTGATTTGAACTCACAAATTATTTCTAAAATGTACCAAGAAGACATATTTTCCTCAAGGATGAGGGAATCCACAGCAGGAATGAAATAGGACACAAAAATGTGTTAGGTCATGAAGTTCTATCAGCATAAGAAGGCTGGATGTGGTATTGTGAGACTGGGGCTCTTGCCCTGGAAATCCTCACATTACAGAAAAATAGATTTGTTCACTGTAAATATCTGGCTGGTGGATGACATGCTCATGCATGCAGCTTTGTTCTTATTCTTCGAGAAAAGGGATGGAAAAGAATAGAAAATTGATCAATGAGACTCTGATTTAGGCTATAAGGAAAGTGTGATCCAAAACCTACTGTGCAGGAATATTCTCATCCTTTCCTTCTGGGTTAGTCAAACCAGGAAAGCTGCAATGTTGCCTTAACTTAGATAAAAGAAGTGCATCTGCATCTTCAGTCATGCTCTATGTACAATGAGGTCAACTCCAGCCCCTTTTTGAAAACAAGTACCAGTTCCCATCAAGCACTCAAAAGTTTTGGGTTGGGGGCGGCAGACTATTGTTTTATTTTTGTTTTTACTTTTGGAGTCAAATATTTTTTATTGCTTGGTAAAGAGAAAGGGAGACATCATACCCCCAAATGAAATGAATACACATTTTAACATTATGTTTTCTTTGTTGTTCCTTTATATTTTATTTAATCACCGTGGCTCAATAGTTTTACATTTCCTGTCTGGTCCTACCTCTGTCTCGAATCATCATTTGAGCCCACTTCTTGGGATAAAAGAAAAATTAAAAGCATAGACTTGGAAGTCAGGTAATCTCTGTTCAAATCTACACTTATTAGCTAGATGACCTTTGGCAAGTTAGTTAACCTCTCTGAGGGTAATAGTATCTACTTCACATAGTTATTATTAAGATTAAAATGAGGGCGCAGAATGAAAAGCATTTAGCCCAATGCCTGTAAATGCACACAATAAATATTCAATAAACGGTGTTTTAAAATAGTCTTCATATCTTTTCATGTCACTAGATTGGCAAAAAAGTTTAAGTTTTATATTAGTAATTGTTAACAAGGGTGTGTAACAAGAACTTCAATATTTTACTGCAGAGAACGTATGGCAGATAAAAGATGATGACCACAAATTATTGTTCTCTATCATATTTACCACATTAAGATTTAGTTCTATGCCTCCTCCCCATGATTCTCAGCAGACTCTGTAACCCCTTTACCAATAGAATGTGGCAGAAATGATGTTATGCTAACTTGCAGGTCCAGGCCTCAAAAGACTGATAGCATTCATTTCCAGACACTTGGAACATTTGTTCTTGGGACACTGAGTCACTTTATGTAGCAAGTCAGATTACCCTGAGGCCATCATTCTTAACCTCAAGTCACATGGACAGGCCCTGGAGGATGAGATGCCATGTGGGGAGACCAAAGAACACCAAGATATGACTATGAGTGATGAAGCTGTGTTAGATGTGGATCCTTCGTACCAGCAGCCTCAGCTTATATTACATGGATTAAAGACAAGCTGCTCAGCCAAGCTCCTCCCACACTTGTGACCTACAACATTATGAGCAAAATAAAATTGGTGTTTTAAGCCACTCAACTTGGGGTCATTTGCACCATTAAATAATTGGAACAGAATGAAATGGATACAATATCTTTGGAAAACCATTTGGCATAATTTTGTAAAGGTGAAGATACATATACCTACCAACCTATGATCCAGTGATTCCACACATGGAAGACTCTGGCTGCTGAGAAAATCAATGAGCTATAGCTGCACGCATCTACATGGATGACCAAAAGTAAAAGGGAGCAAAAAAGATAATCTCGAGAGAATATGACATGTGATGAAAGAAAATAAAGAGTACTATTCTACCTCCAAGGGCCCAAACATGGCCCTTGAGGGGTATGGGCAGGGCATGAAAGTTATGACTGAGATAAGGAAAAAACCTCAGTACCTATAAAATGAAAAACTTAGCAGTCATAATCTGACCAAAATCAGAATGTAGAATGGTCATCACCGTCTACTCAACAAATATTTCAAAGCACTCACTATGTGCCAAGACCCTGAACTTATGCTGGGATACAATGACAAAAATGCCAGAGTCCAGGGAAGTTTGGAATGTCTCCCCTAACTCTAGAGGAATGTGTTTTTAAAAGAGCACAAGTGGAAGGACCTAGTTCTTTGGTTAGAAAAAGGGGAATGGCAGAGATATGACATCTCTCTGTCAGCCATGCCAATACCCCCCAATCCTGCAGCTTGGGCAAAAGGCAGAAACTATACCCAACTTTGATGAACACCCCTGGGTGAATTTTCTCTTGGCAAGGGTTTACAATGATTGCCTTTTCTCCTGAGCATGAGCTGAAATGGAGTAGGAAGAGGAAGGAAGGTGGTTGTTAGGAAAATGAATTTTCAGAGATGCAGTTTCAGGACCTGAATTATTCCAAAGTTTTCCTGTGGTACCTCAAGCTCAGGTTACATAAGAATAGCACATCTGCTCTAAATTATCATTCCTTTCCTTCGTCTACACCCAACCTGGGCAAACCCTCCAAATTATAATGATCCAGAAAGAGGATCATTACTGTTTTTATCTTTGCTACAGGAATATTGTGGGTGAAGTAAACAGAGAAAGGCTATGCCAAAAGCCATCACCAGGGAGATTACAGAGTAATTTTGTTCAAGATTTCCTTCCCCCATCAAATATTTCTATACTGGAGAAATCTAGTTCTACACTGGAAAAATCTGAGGGCCACAAGCCTCAAAAAAATGCCCTGATGACAGGACCAATGTAGAAACAGTGGGCACAATAGCCAATGGGTAGAAACTTCCCAGGGAGGAGGTTTCACAAAAGACCTTGAAGCTGCTGGCTTATAGGTACCAAGGTGTTTACACAGAATGCTAACTTCAGAGCCAGCTGCTGGCTGCTAGCTCCTCCTCTCCCCAGCTGCTCTGCACAGCACAGAGCCTAAATAAACTCAATTCGGCATACCCAAAGGAAGCCTCTGAAATGGGAAAAAATCTCCCCCTTTTCCTAACAACAGCAGACATCATCTCCCAAGTGAGTAGCCCAAAGTGGCCAAAAACTCTATACAGACTGCTCCCATTTTAACACAGAGCCCAATTCAAAACAATCTCCCCCTCAGCTCTGGCAGCTGAATCCTACCCAGGCCTGCCTGTCCCTTTCAAGCAGTCCACACAATGATTCTCTGCTAAGGGAAAGGCACTGTGCTATAATCAGTGGCTATACAGCTTTAACTAGTATCAGAATCATGTGGAGAGTTTCTGTCTGCCATGGACAGCAAATCCCCAGCCATACCCCAGACCTAGCAAATCAGAATTCCCAAGAATGGGACCCTATAATCTGATGTTTTCTACAGGTTGAGAGCAACTCCTTGGAGCCTGTTTCTCAAAGATCTATTGACTCCAAGGCCCTGAAACTAATTCACATTCAGCACTGAATGAACAATAAGGCTTTGCCCACATAAGTTTCTACTATTAACTGGACTCTGGCCTAAAGAAAAGAAATGACTCTCTAAGAGTGGGAATTCAGATCCAGTTATAAAATTCATGGGGATTGTTTTGATTAAAATATAGATATAAGGCCAGATGTGGTGGCTCACACCTGTAATCCTAGCACACTGGGAGGCCAAGATGGGTGAATCACTTGAGCCCAGGAGTTTGAGACCAGTCTGGGTAACATCACAAAACTTGTCTCTATAAAAAATACAAAAATTCGCTGGGCATAGTGGCACATCCTTGTAGTCCCAGCTACTCGGGGGTGCTGAGGTGGAAGAATCGCTTGAACCCAGGAGGTAGAAGTTGCAGTGAGCCCAGATCAGGCCACTGTACTCCAGCCTGGGCCACAGAGTGAGACTCTTTCTCAAAAAATAAATAAAATAAAATCTGTCATGCATGCGGGCAAAACTTCTGGGCTCTGGGTTGCTGAGGGTCTGCCAGAGAAGGCCACTGCTGAGCAGCCTGCTCAGAAACCTTAAAGATGCCCATGTGCACTCCCTCTCAGGCCCACAGTGGGGAGAGGAGGAGGCCTGTAACAGGAATAAAGAGCCGGCAAATGGAGACGTAATGCCTCATTAGCAAGATTTCCAAAAACTACTGGATTTAATTAAGAATCATTAGAATGCTCCTGCTCACTTGTGTAGGAAGATGGGGAAAGTTTTATACATGCTGGAAAAAAACAACTAGAAGGTTCAAGAGGCCTGAGAAGAAAGAAATAGGAGAAGACAGTGAGATAAAATAAATCAGATGGAAAGAAGGCTAGGGACCAAAATATAGTATAAATAAGACATCCTTTCATTCATTCAACAAATATTTATTAAACACCTTCTTTTCTTAAATTCCAAATTCCTCATTTGAGGCAGTCCAAATGCTCAGCCGTCCCAAGGCTGTTCTACTCTCCATACAAAGCTTTAGTTTCTCCAGCATTTCCCCATTATCATGTCTCATTTTCCATCCAGGATTCTTCCTATTTCCATGGTTTTGCTCATTTTTCCTGAAATGCTCTTCCCTTTTTCCTCCACCAAGTCCAATCTAAATCATTCTTCAAAGCCTAGCTGAAGACACCCTCCTCCATGGACCCTGGCCTAATTGCCTTCATGCCACTCTTTGTGACATTATAATATCGAGCTTATGTTGCATTCCACATAAACACTTAATATTTCTTGATTTAAATTGTTCTATTATTATTATTATTATTATTATGAGACAGGAACTTCCTCTTTTTGGAGTCCAGCGACATAATCATAGCTTACTACAACCTTAAACTCTTGCTTTCAAGGGATCCTCCTTCTTCCGGCTCTAAAGTAGCTAGTAGTACAAATATTTGCAACTATACCCAGCTAAATTTTATTGTTTATAGAGACAGGGTCTCACAGTATTGTTCAGGCTGGTCTGGAACTTCTGGCTTCAACCAATCCTTCTACATCAGCCTCCCAAAGCACTGAGATTACAGCATCAGCCACCATGACTGGCCTGTTCTCTTATTTTTTATTGCAACAGTGAAGATCCCACAGGAGTTACTTGATTAGGTAAAGACTCAATTTAGAATCAGAATGAGGAACTCACTTCCTTGTAGCAATAGCTGTATCTTGTTATTATATTCGTAAATTGGATATTGCTTCTCTAAGGCAAAAGTGAAACAAGTGGTTAAAGACGTGTAGAATACAAAAAGTGTTAGGAGTTGAATAACAACTGCTTTGGAAGAAAATCACAAGATTGGGAATTTTTAAATTTGCAATTAAAATACAAAGCTTCTGGCCCCCTTGCTTTCAGATGCACAGTTACGATTGGTTGTAAGAATTTCTACTTCCTCTTCCACACTTGACTCCAATAGTTTAATATCTCATTAAATTTATTTTTTGTTGGTCAAGTCATCACCAGGAAGGTTATTCTGTCAAACAGCAACATTTAATAGAAAAACAGGAACTAGTAACATGGGTGCCAGCCTCCCCATAAAACATGCAACGGCCTTTCCTCAGAAGACACAGTGGACTGATCGAATGTGATCCCCTTCTGATTTTCTGAGGTTCTCTCATGGGACTCTTGGAGTCACCTGGACTGTTGAGCAAAGTTCCAGAAGGTGCCCAGCCACTGCCTGCGAAGTCCATTGTCTACCAGCAACATGCCTATTCCTGCCTTTTGCTTGGAACTATGTTTTCTATTGTTGCTATGACTGAGCCCAGCCTTTGCCATGGGCACTCCCTGAGTCCCGATACTTAGCTGAAAGTATGAATAGAACCCCAAAGAGTTTGGGCCATTCTCTGAGCTTGGGATAAGGACTGGATTCACAATAATTTCATATTTCCTAAGGTTTTCATTAAAACATCACATTCTGTCATATATTTAGCTAAGAGGCCAATTTTTCATTCCCCAAAATGCAGTAGGTTCTTCAGTGTGAATGAGGCATTACTTTTGACTGTTTATATGGAACAACCATACTCATAAACGGATTTGTTTTATAGAGTGAATCAAAGTATTCCTAATTTGAATTAAAAAACACACTGAAGCAGGTCATTTGTGGGTTGAGCCCCAGTCCTTGGATTGGGATGGACTCCAGCTACCAATGGCAATGACTATAGCTCTTCTCTATCCAAATATGTAACTTTGGGCAAGGCACTTAACTTTTCTAAGTCATGGTTTTCTCATCTGTAAAATGGCCACTATAGTAATGTCATGCGATTCTTGGGGTGTTGCTTTTGCAGCTGAAAACCTCTGTGGCCAGTGGCACCTCTGCCCGAGTTTTGCTCAGGCCCACTGGGCTCAACCTGCCCACTTAGCCTGGCAGGCTTCACTTGGCTTGCTCTACTGACCTGGATCCCACACCTGCCAAGAGCAAGTGGAGCAGTAAGGAGTATGTGAATGAGCAAGCATGGGGTCTGATCACTGAGCACACCAGGTATGCTGGCAGTAGGCAGAGTAGAAAGCTCCAGGTGCCAGCCCAGGTGTACTATAAGCAGCTTCCACAGCTGGCACTGTGGAATGCAGTGGTGCTCAGAAGCTTGGAGACACCAGAAACCACAGAGCCCCAAAGAGGGTGTCACAATTCTGGCTGGGGGAGCTCCTAGGTCTGGGCACCCTGAAGGGCTGCAACTCTTCTTTCCTTCTCTCTTCTCTCTTTGTCACCCACAATGTGGCAAGCAAGGGGCGTGTTTCAGCCCTGTTTGTGTTTTAGCTCTATCAGCCTCACCATTCAGCAGGTCCTGAGTTCTTGTCCTGTATCCAGGAAGAATGAGGTACATGGACAAGTGGAGAGTCAGCAAAGCAAAGAGGAGCTTTATTGAGTGACAGAACAGCTTAGAGGAGACCTACATTGGGCAGCTCCTCTCCACAGGCAGGGCATACCGATGAGTGTTCAGCTCTCAGCAGAGAGGAGACCCTGGAGTGGGTAGCCTCTCTGCAGGAAGGTTGTTTTGTTATCTCCTTGAGTCTGGATGAGTCTGGGGGTTTTTATGGGTTTCAGAGGGGAGGAAGTGCCTGCTGATTGGTGCATGAGTGACCATAGGTAGGCCTGGAAAAGGTACTGTAAGTTCTCACTCTGGTCTGTGGGGCTGGCAGCCTGGCACCCAGGTTTCAGGTCTCCAGCTTGAAGGTAGGGCTTCACCAGGGACTTTCCACTTTCCCTTTCCACCCAGGAACCTGTCTGCCTCCTGAGGTCACCCAGGCTGTTTGTCCCAAGGGGCACCTGCAGGCCCATGCAGAGCCACCCTCAACCTCTCTTCAGGCTCCCTCCCATGCTTCTTAGCACTCAAAGTTTGGAAGGGCCAAGGCAGCAGGGAGCTGGAGTGTCAGTGCTGCCCTGATTGTGTGCATACCCAGCCAGGTTGCAACAGCCCCTGGGCTTGGGCTCAACTTTGCTACAAGATCAGAGTGGATGCAGGGAGCAGGGAGAAGCCAGGTAGTGGGATCAGGCATTTCCAAGCCTGTGGGTGGCAGGGGGCCTTCCCAGGCCCCCAAGAGTGGATGCCCAGGTCTGTAGCCATGGCTTGGGCCACTGTAGCTATACCCAGAAGGGCAGGGCTCCTACCCAATTCCAGCCCCCAAGAGCACAAGGATGCCCAGGTCCAGAGCCGCAGCTGCTCCTGGGGAGCACAAGTTTCCTGCCCTGCCTGTTCCCAGTTCCTGCTGGCTCTTTGGAGTATGCAGCCCTGGCCATGTCTCACCCCATGCAGCTGGCGTCATGGCAGCAGGCGCTCCAGACAGGCCTCCACTACCATCAGTAATATGTGCCTTAAAAGACTTTTATGAGGATCTAATTAGATTGTGCTTATAAGAGAGGTGACTAGTACAAAGGAAGAGAGTGTGGCAAAGAATTGGCTATTTGTTGGGTGATATTATTGACCTTAAGCACAGCAAAAGCTAGTCACCTACCTCATTCTATTTGCAGTCACATGGTTTTTAATCTCATGCACCAACCAAAATGCTAGCAAAATATGGATAGAAGCACCTTTATTTATCATAATTTTCAGGCTCACTGTTCTATTTCCTTTATGTCCTATGTTCACATATACTACAAAACAAGTCTCAAATAAATGTGAATAGAATACTGTTCAAATTGATGACCATCTTAATTTTTTTTTCTGGCTTCTCCACTAGCTTCCAGAAGAAATGAAAGTGTGAGAGAGGTCAGGGAGAAGGGCAGGGAAGAAAATAAGGCATGAGAGAAAGAATGAATGGGGAAGGGAGGAAGAGACCTAAAGGTAGTTCTTTGGACTGGCTCGAAGAGATGCCTGGAACAGACCATGCAGAGACTCTTAAATTTTATAGCTGAAAAAGCCAGTAGTCACATTTTAGTACCTTTTTTCTCCAAGCAGTACTACAATTAACCCTAATCCCTCTAGACCAATGGGATATCTGTCCCAGACCTTAAGGGTTCCTGGGAAGAGCCAAAGTTTGCAATACCATTTCTCCTATTAATTAAAACTTCACTCCAACCTACCATCTCTAGATCTCAACTTAGATATGCAGTGATGTGCCTTTATTTCAAATTTTCGTGTTGCACTGTAAGATGTCAGTTGTATGGGAAGAAAATATCAAGAAAAACAAAAAAGCTGGTTTCTTTGATTTGACAGAAAATATATAGACCATTTGGGCACTGGCCCAGGGAAGTCTGAAAAAAAGGGATTAAGTCCCCTAAAGATTAGTGTTTCCCACAGGGGCCCCAGCAGAAGGGCAACTATTAAGGAAGGAAAAGTAGCCCCACCTACGAAAAAAGGAGGTCATGATAGATCTACATATTTCCCATATTAACATAAACATTTTCTAAACATACCATAAGCAACAATGAACACAAATCTGCAAATTTCCTGTTATTTTTCCCTGGCAGGCTGTGAGAACAGCAGCACTGAAATCCTCTGAAATCCTGGTAAGAGCAGATGACAAGTCTGTGAGTAGCCCTGTGAACTGAAAGCAGGAAGTTCAACTACATGAAGAAGTAATAGTTGTGATAATCAAGCTTCCAGAGGCCCTCGCTGCTGATGCTGCCCTTATCACAGGTGTGACCCTCATTTTGTCAGGTAGATGCTCTGCTGATCCCAACCCATCCGAAGCAGCACTCATCACCTAGAGAAGACATTGGCTTTGAGCCAAAGATAAATAGCTCCCTGAGTCATTTAAACTCTGAAAGCATCTTGTGGCAAGGCCTCTTTGAAAACATTGCTAAGTTCTCCACATAGCCTTTTTCACCCACCACAACAACTCACCAAGTCACACTCACCCTCAAGATGATACACAGAGAGACAGATCCAAGATGGCAGATTAGGAGCAGCTCAGGATTGCAGCTTCCATTGAAAGCGTGGAGAGTGAGTAGACGTCGCATTTCCAGACGGATTTTTATTGCCCACAGACCAGGAGATTCCCAGGCAGAGGAGCCCCACGGGTCGCCAGCATGGCTGTTTTAAACTGCATGGCAAGTTTCTGCACAAAATACATGGGTCTGGGAGCCATTTTAGCTGGCGATTGGAGGTCCTGGGAGACAGTCACCCATTTAACTGATAAAAATGGGGACTGAAACAAGGAGCCAAGCCAGGAGGTTCCCGGGCAAAAAAGCGCCACGAATCTCAGTGCATCTGTTTCAGCTGGTGCAGTGGGTCGCCACATGGGAAATCACAAAGATCCCGGTGCCTTTTCAACAGGTGACTGGAACAACTGGGAGACAGAGTCGCCCATTCAACTGGAAAAAAAAAAAGTGGGGGATCTGAGGCAGGGAGCCAGATGATCAGACTCGGCTGATCCCACTCCCACAAAGAAACAGCAATCTGAAACACTCTGGATTGAGAGTTTCACAGCAAGCACAGCTGAACCCAGGATGGTCCAGCTCTGTGCGGGAGAGGCGTTCACCATTACCGAGGGAGTCCACCACTAAGGAGGTAGGCCGCCATTGCTGAGCAGCCCACCATTACAGAGAGAGTCCGCCACTACAGAGGTGGGCCACCATTGCTGAGGCAGTTCTAATTATACCCATATAAACAGGACTGCAGGAAGTTCACGGGGCAGCTGGGCAGAGCCCACAGCAGCTCAGCAAAGCCTCTACAGGCAGACTATGACTAGGCTGCCCCCTGCTGGGCAGGGCAGCCCTTAAAAAAGGCAGCAGCATGACAGATACTTATAAATAAAGCCCTAACTCAACAGGACAGAGCACCTGGGGGGGAAAAAAGGCATTTATGAGTTCTACTGCAGCAGACTTAAACGTACCTGCCCAGCAGCTCTGAATGAACTGCAGAGCTCACAGCTCAGCACTTGAGCTCCTATAAAGGACAGACTGTCTCCTCAAGCAGCTTCCTGATCCCCATATGTCCAAAGAGTCACCTCATAAAGGAGACCTCAGACTGACATCTGGAAGGTATCCTTTGAGACAAAGATAGCAAAAGAATAAAGTAGCAGCAACCCTTACTGTTCTGCAGCCACTGCAGGTGATCCCCAGGCAAGTAGGGCCTGGAGTGGACCTCAGCAGTCCTACAGCAGAGGGGCCTGAATGTTATTAGGAAAACTAAGAAACAGAAAGAAAGAACTTCAGCATCAACAAACTGGACGTCCACTCAGAGACTCAATCTGAAAGTCAAAACTACAAAGATCACAGGTGGATAAAACCACAAAGATGGGAAGAAACCAGTGCAAAAAGGATGAAAACACCTGAAACCAGAACGCCTCTCCTCCTACAAGGGATCACAACTCCTCACCAGCAAGGGAACAAGGCTGGATGGAGAATGAATGTGATGAATTGACAGAATCAGGCTTCAGAAGGTGGGTAATAAGAAACTTCTCTGAGCTAAAAGAACATGTTCTAACCCAGTGCAAAGAAACTAAGAATGTTGAAAAAAGATTTGATGAAATGCTAACGAGAATAAACAGCTTAGAGAGGAATATAAGTGAATTGATGGAGCTGAAAAACACAACATGAGAACTTCGTGAAGCATGCAAAAGTTTCAACAGCCGAATTGACCAAGCAGAAGAAAGGATATCAAAGGTCGAAGATCAACTCAATGAAATAAAACGAGAAGGCAAGATTAGAGAAAAAAGGGTAACAAGGAATGAACAAAGTCTTCAAGAAATATGGGACTATGTGAAAAGACCTAATCTATGTTTGATAGGTGTACCTGAATGTGACGGAGAGAATGAATCCAAGCTGGATAACACTCTTCAGGATATTATCCAGGAAAACTTCCCCAACCTAGCAAGGCAGGCCAATATTCAAGTCCGGGAAATACAGAGAACACCACAAAGATATTCCTCAAGAAGAGCAACCCCAAGGCACATAACCATCAGATTCACCAGGGTTGAAATGAAGGAGAATTTGCTAAGGGCAGCCAGAGAGAAAGGTTGGGTTACCCACAAAGGGAAGCCCATCAGACTCACAGCAAATCTCTCAGGAGAAACCCTACAAGCCAGAAGAGAGTGGGGGCCAACATTCAACATCCTTAAAGAAAATAACTTTCCACCCAAAATTTCATATCCAGCCAAACTAAGCTTCATAAGCAAAGGAGAAATAAAATCCTTTATGAACAAGCAATTACTGAGAGAATTCATTACCACCAGGTCTACTTTACAAGAGCTCCTGAAAAAAGCACTAAACATAGAAAGAAACAACCAGCACCAACCACTCTAAAAACATACCAAATGGTAAAGAGCATCGACGCAATGAAGAAACTGCATCAACTAATCGGCAAAACAGTCAGCTAGCATCAAAATGGAAGGATCAAATTCACAGATAACAATATTAACCCTAACTGTAAATGGGCTAAATGCCCCAATCAAAAGACACAGACTGGCAAATTGGATAGAAAGCCAAAACCCATCAGTGTGCTGTAACGCATCTCACATGCAAGGATACATAAAGGCTCAAAATAAAAGGATGAAGGAAGATTTACCAAGCAAATGGAGAGCAAAAAAAAGCAGGAGTTGCAATTCTCATCTCTGATAAAATAGACTTCAAACCGACAAAGATCAAAAGAGAAAAAGAGGGACATTGCATAATGGTAAAAGGATCAATGCAACAAGAAAAGCTAATGATCCTAAATATACACACATCCAATACGGAGCACCCAGATACATAAAGCAAGTTCTTAATGACTTACAAAGAGACTTAGACTCCCACACAATAATAGTGGAAGACTTTAACACCCCATTGTCAATATTAGACAGATCAACCAGACAGAAAATTAACAAGGATATCCAGGACTTGAATTCAGACCTGGACCAAGCAAACCTAATAGACATTTACAGAACTCTCCACCCCAAATCCACAGAATATACATTCTTCTCAGCACCACATCACACCTACTCTAAAATTAACCACATAATTGGAAAAAAAAACACATAATTGGGAAAAAAAAGAATGGAAATCATAACAAACAGTCTCTCAGACCACAGTGCAATCAAGGTAGAACTCAGAATTCAGAAACTAACTCAGAACCTCACAGTTTCATGGAAACTGAACAACTGGCTCTTGAATGTTGACTGGATAAATGATGTAATGAAGGCAGAAATAAAGATGTTCTTTGAAACCAATGAGAATGAAGACACAATGTACCAGAATCTCTGGGACACATTTAAAGCAGTGTCTAGAGGAAAATATACAGCAATAAATGCCCACATGAGAAGCAAGGAAAGATCTAAAATTGACACCCTATCATCAAAATTGAAAGAGCTCAGGAGCCAGATCAAAAAAACTCAAAACCTAGCAGAAGACAAGAAATAACTAAGATCAGAGCAGAACTGAAGGAGACAGAGACACAAAAAAAACCCTTCAAAAAATCAATAAATCCAGGAGCTGGTTTTTTGAAAAGATCGACAAAATAGACAGACCACTAGCCAGATTAATAAAAAACAAAAGAGAGAATAATCAAATAGATGCAATAAAAAACAATAAAGGGGATATCACCACAGATTCCACAGAAATACAAACCATCATCAGAGAGATTATTACAAACAACTCTATGCACATAAATTAGTAAACCTGAAATAAATGGATAAATTCCTGGACACTTGCATCCTCCTAAGCCTAAACCAGGAAGAAGTCGAAACCCTGAATAGACCAATAACAAGGGCAGAAGTTGAGGCAGCAATTAGGAGCCTACCACTCAAAAAAGCCCAGGTCCAGATGGGTTCACAGCCTAATTCTACCAGACATACAAAGAGGAGCTGGTACCATTCCTTCTGAAACTATTCCAAACAATCCAAAAAGAGAGAATCCTTCCCAAATCATTTTATGAGACCAACATCATCCTGATACCAAAATCCGGCAGAGACTCAGCAAGAAAAGAAAACTTCAGGCCAATATCCATGATGAACATAGATGCAAAAATCTTCAGTAAAATACTGGCAAACCAATTGCAACAGCACATCAAAAAGCTTATCCACCATGATCAAGTAGGATTCATCCCAGGGATGCAAGGCTGGTTCAACATACGCAAGTCTATAAACGTAATTCACCACATAAACAGAACCAAAGACAAAAACCACATGATTATCTCAATTGATGCACAGAAGGCCTTTGACAAAATTCAACAGTCCTTTATGCTAAAAACCCTCAATAAACTAGGTATTGAGAGAATGTATCTCAAAATAATAAAAGCTATTTACAACAAACCAACAACCAATATCATACTGAATGGGCAAACACTGGAAGCACCCCCTTTGAAATCTGGCACTAGACAAGGATGACCTCTCTCACCACTCCTATTCAATATAGTATTGGAAGTTCTAGCCAGAGCAATCAGGCAAAAAAAAAAAAGAAATAAAGGGTATTCAAATAGGAAAGGAGGAAGTCAAATTGTCTCTATTTGCAGACGACATGATTGTATATCTAGAAGATCCCATCATCTCAGCCCAAAATCTCCTGAAACTGATAAGCAACTTCAGCAAAGTCTCAGGATACAAAATCAATGTGCAAAAATCACAAGCACTCCCATACACCAATAACAGACTTAGAGCCAAATCAAGAACGAACTGCCACTCACACTTGCTACAAAGAGAATAAAATACCTAGGAATACAACTAACAAGGAACAAAAAGGACCTCTTCAAGGAGAACTACAAACCACTGCTCAATGAAATAAGAGAGGACACAAACAGATGGAAAAACATTCCATGCTCATGGTTAGGAAGAATCAATATCATGAAAATGGCCATACTGTCCAAAGTAATTTATAGATTCAATGCTATCCCCATCAAGCTACCAATGACCTTCTTCACAGAACTGGAAAAAACTGGAAAAAAACTTCATATGGAACCAAAAGAGAGCCCGCATAGCCAAGTCAATTCTAAGCAAAAAGAACAAAGCTGGAGACATCACACTACCAGACTTCAAACTATACCACAAGGCTACAGTAATCAAAACAGCATGATACTGGTACCAAAACAGAGATATAGACCAATGGAACAGAACAGAGGCCTCGGAGGCAACGCCACACATCTACAACCATCTGATCTTTGACAAACCTGATAAAAACAAGCAATGGGGAAAGGATTCCCTGTTTAATAAATGGTGTTGGGAAAACTGACTAGCCATGTGCAGAAAGCAGAAACTGGACCCCTTTCTGACACCTTACACTAAAATTAACTCCAGATGGATTAAAGACTTAAATATAAGACCTAACACCATAAAAACCCTAGAAGAAAATCTAGGCAAAACCATTCAGGACACAGGCAGAGGCAAGGACTTCATGACCAAAACACCAAAAGCACTGGCCACAAAAGCCAAAACAGACAATTGGGACCTAATCAAACTCCACAGCTTCTGCACAGCAAAAGAAACAGTCATTAGAGTGAATCGACGACCAACAGAATGGGAAAAAATTTTTGCAATCTAGCCATCTGACAAAGGGCTAATACCCAGAATCTACAAAGAACTAAAACAGATTTATAAGAAAAAAAAAAAAACAAGCCCATTCAAAAGTGGGCAAAGGATATGAACAGACACTTTACAAAAGAAGACATATATGAGGTCAACAAACATATGGAAAAATGCTCATCATCACTGGTCATTAGAGAAATGTAAATCAAAACTACATTGAGATACCATCTCATGCCAGTTAGAATGCAGATCATTAAAAAATCTGGAGACAACAGATGCTGGAGAGG
>PVKP010038099.1:0-21138 GCA_004027715.1 Plecturocebus donacophilus
AAAAAAAAAAAAAAAAAAGAAGACTGATAAAGTAGTGTTGACGTGCTGTTAAAAAATTCTTTCCTTGCCAGGTGTGGTGGCTCACACCTGTAATCCCAGTTACTAGGGTGGCTGAGAGTCACTTAAACTCAGGAGGCAGAGGCTGCAGTGAGCCAAGATCATGCCATTGCACTCAAGCCTAGGCGACAGAGTGAGACTCTGTCTCAAAAAATAAAATAAAATCAATCAATCAATCAATCAATCAATCCAAGAAAATAGCTATGGGAAACACCAGAAAGAAGACAATCACCTTAAATATATAAAAGCACATGAAAAATGACTAGAAGGAAATATATCAAAATGAGAATGGTGGCAATATTAAGATGGCAAGGTTAGGAGTTATGTTATTTTTCTCTCGTTCTAAGTAATCTGTAATGTGCTCATATTACTTTTGGTTTGTTTGTTTGAGATGGAGTCTTGTTCTGTCATCCTGGCTGGAGTGCAATGGTGTGATCTTGGCTCACTGTAACCAATGCCTCCTGGGTTCAAGTGATTTTTCTGCCTCAGCCTCCTAAGTAGCTGGGAATTCAGGCACGCCACCACACCTGGCTAATTTTTGTGTTTTTAGTAGAGATGGGTTTCACCATGTTGACCAGGCTGGTCTTGAACTCGTGACCTCAGATGATCCACCTGCCTCAGCCTTCTAAAGTGCTGGGATTACAGGCATAAGTCACCGCACCCGGCCCATGTTACTTTTATAATCAAAATAGTAAGTTAATTTTTAAAAAAGAAAAAAAAAAAGGCAATGGCCTTCAGAGCCGCAGTTTACCCTGACTCTGCCATGCATTCTGATCAAAGCTGGTCTCAGATACACAGGGAATCTGAATAAACTAAGCCTTAATAGACCAGGCTAACTGTGGGCAGTACTAGTATTCTACCAAGACCATATAGTCTGGGCCAGGTGCAAGATCCCTCTCCCAGGGACAGTGTATACCTAGAGGTCAGGGTATTGCCCCTCTAAAGCACTAAGTTCCTTATCCTCAGTGCTCAACTGAGCACACTTGAACAACAGTTCCTTCAGCTGAAGGGGCTCAAGGCAAGTGCAGCACACAAAACAACAGTGAGCCGGGCAAAGGCAGCAGCCAGGAGCAGAAAATGGGGCTTCTACGGGGCCAGTCCTGCTTTCCATGAATGATAGATGATACCTTCCTTTTCTGTTTCTTCCAACCCTCCCTATTCACACCACTGAAAAAAAAAAAAAAAAAAAAAAGAGGGCAATAATGAAGAAGACAGACTATAACCTGAGGTATAAAAGGCGGCAGCAGGCCCCCAGCTGCTCTTCAAGAAGACATACAGGCATGAGCCCAGGGCCAAAATCAGGAAAAGCTCCATGCCTTCAAAATAATGCTCAAATGGCAGAAAAACACCAAAGTACATTGTTTCTTGGGCTTCATAACAAACCTTGTCCATTATAAGGCTACTGATTAGTGAGGAGAAGAAAAATACACACTAAAAAAGTTAAGGAGCAAAACACCACAAAACTAGGACAGAAGCCCGTCCATGCAAAAGGAAGAGGCATAGAATTGTCTTTGGGGGTATGGATGTACACCCCCGAATGTATACCAAAAGGGTCTGGAAGGAGACACATGAACTGTTGACAGAGGTCATCTATGTAGAGTGGGATGGAGGCAGAAATAATATAGGAAGGAGAAAAGATGACTTTCACCTTAAACATGCCTCTGTACTGTTTTCATTTTAAATAACAGATTGGCATTCATTATAGAATAAAAGTGCACTGACAACCAGCATATTTTTCTTTTCTTTTTTATAAATTTATTTTAGACGCAGGGTCTTGCTTGGTTGCCCAGGCTGGAGTGCAGTGGCACAATCATAGCTCACTATAACCTCAAACTCCTGGGCTCAAGGGATCCTCTCACCTCAGCCTCTAAGTAGCTGGGACTACAGGAATTCACTACCACATCCAGCGAGAAGAGGTCTTGCTATACTGCTCAAGCTGGTCTCAAACTCCTGGCCTCATGCAATCCTCCCAGCTCAGCCTCCTAAAATGCTACAATTACAGGCCTGAGATGCTGTGCCTGGCCCAACATATTTTTAAGGGGTATTCCTTTTATTTATTTATTTGGAGACGGAGTCTTGCTCTGTCACCCCGGTTGGAGGGCAGTGGCATAATCTCAGGTCACTGCAACCTCCACCTCCTGGGTTCAAGCAATTCTCCTGCCTCAGCTTCCCAGGTAGCTTGGACTACAGGTGTGTGCTGCCATGCCCAGCTAACTATTTTTGTATTTTTAGTAGAGACAGGGTTTCACTATGTTTGTCAGGCTGGTCACAACCTCCTGACCTCAGGTGACCCACCCACCTCAGCCTCCTGAAGTGCTGGGATTACAGGTGTGAGCCACTGTGCCCAGTGAGTAAGGGGTATTCTCTTTGGTCTGGGAAATAGTGAAATGAAAACCACAAGTCACACACCACAACCAGGCAAAGTTCTGTGGGGCCCTCCAATGTATCTAGGGCTCACTGTGAGTTTGTTATAGTGAAATGTGAAAGGTCCCATGGAGATGTTGATGTTCGCAGTCCCAAAGATTCTGTTACAACCACAAGGGATGCCTCCTTTTCCTCATATTCCTGGAATTGAGTCCTCTGTGCCACCCAGATTTCAGGGGGACAGTACAAGGCACAGGCCTATAACTGACACATGATGTACATCATATATGGAAGATGTTCTGATGTCCATGAGGGTACAAGATTGTCTAAAAATTTGTACTGCTTGAATTTCACAAGTGTGGAGAGGCTCTGACTAGCCACTTTGTATAAACCTCTCAAGACTGTCCTTAGAAAATAGTAACAATTACAATTCTAAGGAGCCAAGAGGTCAGATTTCCTCCATCCCTGCCAGATTCCTTTCCCCCACTGTGATTACCTGCAGTGCAGATGTGACAAGATGAATGTGGGGCCCAAGCAATGCCATTGACACATGCTCGATGGTTGTTTAACCTGGCGACAGGTGTGCAGGGAACCCGGACATCTAGAATCACCACCTGCGGAAATAACAAGTAAAAGGCCTGGGATCGTCAGAGTTTCACAGAAAGAAACAAAAAATACTATCCACACACAAAAAATCTTTTTAGGCATAATTCTTTTATTTGCGGATTTAAAGAACACTAGAGGGCTGGCTGGGCGCAGTGGCTCATGCCAGTAATGCCAGCACTTTGGGAGGCTGAGGTGGGCGAATCACAAGGTCAGGAGTTTGAGACCAGCCTAGGCAACATGGTGAAACCCCGTCTCTACTAAGAATACAGATAGAGACTATAAACTTGTGTCCTTTGTCATCTTTTCCCTTAACCCTGTGGAAATCCCGTCTCTATTGTTCTTTATTTTATTTATTTATTTATTTATGAGCTGGAGTCTCACACTGTTGTCCTGGCTGGAGTGCAGTGATGCGATCCTGGCTCACTGCAACCTCTGCCTCCCGGGTTCAAGCAATTCTGCCTCAGCCTCCCAAGTAGCTTGGATTACAGGCGCACACCACCACACCCAGCTATTTTTTTTTTTTTTTTTTTTTTTTTTTTTTTTTTTTTTTTTTTTTTTTTTTTTTTTTTTTTTTTTTTTTTTTTTTGTATTTTTAGTAGAGACAGGGTTTCGCCAAGTTGGTAAGGCTGGTCTGGAACTACTGATCTCATGATCCGCTTGCCTGAGCCTCCTAACATGCGGGGATTATAGACATGAGCCGCTATGACCAGCCAAAAATTAAAAGTTCTTAAAAGGAATTCTTGTTCCAGATCAGGCTTTCTCAGTACCGAGATTGCTGTCATTTTGTTTAGGATATACTTTGCTGGGGAATGTCCTGGGCCCTGTAGGATATTTAGCAGCCTCCCTGGTCTCTACCCACTAGATGCTATAGAACCACCTGCCTCTCCAGAGTTGTGACAACCAAAAATGCCTCTAGACATTCTCAAAGATACTCCGGGGGCCAAACTGCTCCAGTTGAGAACCACCCTTCTAGATATACTAAGCAGTGCTGGAGCTTGGCAGGGCCCATGGTAGTCTGAGGGGAGTGCTCACCTCCATTCCATCCATGGCCATGGTGGCCAGGTAGTTAGGGTCCTGTTTGTTCCAGCAGAGGCGAAGCAGTGGGTGATGCTGCGGGTCTTCATAAATGATGGTGCTGTGTTCTAGATGGCGGAGGTCAAACATCCGCACAGAGCCATCCGCACCCACAGAGGCAAACATGTCCCTGCCACCCCCAGCCCGGCTAAATGCAATATCATAGACCTGTTGGTGAACAAGAAGCTCCGGTCAGATTCAGATCCATTACCTCTTCTTCCTATAGGAGAAAAATCTGCCACGTCTAGGTCACCTAAACCTTGCTCATGACAGAGAAGCAGGTAAATGAAGCCCAAACAGTGTTTGTGAGTACTAAAACCTGAGCGCTCTAATAGTGGTTTCCCAAAGATGAAAGATTATTCTGCTATAGAAATTGGCTGGCTTCTTCCCACATTCCTGCTTTCCAAGTCTTCTTCCTCCAACCCCTGTGATAAAACAAAAGACACATACCTTGCTGACCAACAGAGCAGTGGCTGTCTTCTGCCACACTAAAAGAATGAGACATTTATTTCCTGGGCCTTGGTGACTTTCACTTGTGCACAATCAGAGGCAGGTCTATGAGCACATTAAGGCCTAGATCATCAATCACAGAGGTGACAGCAACCCTCCTGTGGCCACTTAATAGCAGTCAGACTGATTCTACTGTGAAACCTGGACCTGAGACTCATTTGCAAGAAAGACGTAACAGAAATTTTGAGTCATGGGAGGCCCAGATATTCCTGTATTCACAAATAGGTTTAGTAGCACCCTCTTGTCCTAGGATATGTTGTTTCTTCTTGTAGTTGGTTTGTGGTCGTAAGTGAATCAATTTAAGTTTTGAATCAGTATTTTCTGCATTTATTATTTGCTGCAAACATTGCAAATCACTAATGTCTATAGGGAAACAGAGGCAGAAAGCAATGGAGAGCTTCAGAGAAAGAGAGGATGAAGGCTGGGCGCAGTGGCTCACGCCTGTAATCCCTGTACTTTGGGAGGCTGAGGTGGGCAGATCACAAGGTCAAGAGATCGAGACCATCTTGGATAACATGGTGAAACCCCATCTCTACTAAAAATACAAAAAAATTAGCTGGGTCGGGAATGGGCACCTGTAATCACAGCTACTTGGGAGGCTGAGGCAGGAGAATTGCTTGGACCCAGGAGGCAGAGGTTGCAGTTAGCCAAGATCGATCGTGCCACTGCACTCCAGCCTGGGACAGAGAGAGACTCCAGCTCAAAAAAAGAAAAAAAAAAAGAGAGGATGAAGAGAGCCAGAGCCAGAGCCTGACAAGTAGAGAAAATAGAGAGAGAAACAGAAACAGACAAACTAATGCCAAACAAAACTCATCTTCTGAGGATAATGACAGCTGACTTCTGGGGAGATATGAGTAGAATTTCTCACTAAATACTGCAGCTCCAGTGTTGAGGTTCTGCCTACTGAGCGACACTGCCAAATAAGCATCTATTGCAATTTAACCTCATGAATTCCTTTTTTTCTGGCTATAAAGGAATTATAGTTCTCTTTCTATGGCAGGAAGTAGAAGTGGTTCAGAAGGGACTGGGCCAGTCATCAGTAAGGAGGCACCCAGGCACAGCTGCTTTAAGGCAGAGGCATGTTTATCAATATGTATACCCCCCAATGCCAGCTCCTGATAACCCTCAGGGACAGAGATGCCACAGGTTCCATGGGCAGTGTGGCTGAGTATGTAATGCTCTCTTGGCTCTAAGTGACTGTCCCTTCAGTGCTCCACCAGCATGGTTCATTGGGAGCCAAGGGACGGTGACAACACCCAAGTACACTAAACCCTCTTCTACACTGATCTCCCAGGTAGCAATGAGAGTCTCCCAAACAAGTCTTCTCCTAGAGAAAGGTGGACTGAGAACAATCAAAGGTTCTAGGAAGGTGCCATTACTGTTTCTCTAGAGCCATCATCCCTTCTCAGGTTCGTTACTTCAAGACAAGGCTGCCGGTCCAGGCCTGTCTGCTGTCAAGATCCATTCCTGACCTTTCTCCCTGCTCTTCTCTCTGCCACAAGAGAACTGATTCTTACAGCCTGCGTTTGGCAGGATCTCAGATCTGCTGGCTGCTTCTGGCTGGTTCAGCCATGGGAGGCTTTGGTGGGAAGCTGGATGGTGGGAGGCAGGGAGAAGCTAAGATATTTCTCCTCCCCTCTCTCTGTTCCTAGAAGTGTCTCTGTCAGGTAAACCCAGCCCCTGGGCTCTAGGAACCCTGCCTCCTCCCGTGGTCCCTCCAGCCTACAGGTAGCGGAAGCTTCCTGCTGCTCCCATTCTACGGATGACCTCATTGCTACTTATGCGACTTTTCAGCCTTACCATTTTCTGTATAAGGAGCCCCTGGATTAAATCCTACAGTTGAAATACTTAAGAGTAATTCAATTGCCATTTTATGGGTTGGACCTAACAGACAACAGTAGGCTAAGCTGTCATATAACTAAAATGTAGCAGCTTGTTCAACCTGATGCCAAGAAGGTTTCCAGAAGTTCCTTACTGGTCCTCTGGAACAAACTCTGTGGGACAAACTCTTCATCTGACCCCTAGTTTAGCAGCAGTCAAGTCTAGAAGTCTTGTAACAGAGATAACCCTTAGGAGTATAGAAAGCCAAAGACAACCCCTTACTAAGAATGATAACCCGGGTCACATCTTCCTATGCTGTTGACAACCTCAAGTTTCTGACCTAAGGTCAAGACATTCTTTTTTATCTGCATAGATGTCAATACCCCTAGCTGTGCAAGGTAGGGTAGAAAAGAAAAGGAAACACTATCCACAGGAGATCAGAGTACCAGGAGCATGCAATGGCTCTAGGAGGAAAAGAATTATGGGCATTTTCCAAAATCACTGAGAAGAATGCTTTGATTAAAATGCAATCGGCTGGGTGCAGTGGCTAACGTCTGTAATCCCAGCACTTTGGGAGGCCAAGGCAGGTGGATCACCTAAGGTTGGGAGTTTGAGACCATCCTGGCCAACATGGTGAAATCCCATCTCTACTAAAAATACAAAAATTAGCCAGGCATGGTGGCAGGCACCTGTAATCCCAGCTACTTGGGAGGCTGAGGCAGGAGAATCGATTGAGCCCAGGAGGTGGAGGTTGTAGTGAGCAGAGATTGTACCACTGCACTCTAGCCTGGGTAATAAGAGCAAAACTCCATCTCAAAAAAAAAAAAAAATACAATCACAAATAGCTCTCCTCAGTTTTCCCAATAAACACAGAAACATCACCATCAAAGTAAAATATATTCCATTGCCAACAGTAATAAAAGTATAAAGATTAAGTGAACATACTAGAACTCCGTAAAACATTTATAGAAAAAAATGGATAATTAAGTTTGTCTCTCAGAAAATTTTTTCTCTTCCTGTCTCCCTTCCTGCCTCCCCAAATCTAATCTGTTTCAAGATAAGTATTACCCTAAGATTATTTTTTAATCACATCAGTTCCCAACTCCTCTATAAGAGACTTCATTATTTTAAGAAAGCAACCTCTGGCACGAAAAGAACAATGACAGACCTTAGAATAAGTCAAGATTAGCCAAAAAAAGCATCAGTTTCCAATAGTGTTGTTTTCCTGTTTTTGACACATTACTATTGCCAATTTAGACAAGAAGATGTTACTATACGATTTTCTACATAGAGTGTAGAACAATGAGAGAACAATCTGACTTCTTCCTGTGCTGGAGGCACAGGAAGCCTTTGAGGAAAGACAAATGGAAAAGCATCATTACCTCTTTGTCATGGGCGATCAGTTGGGTCTTCACGTGGCCAGACACAAGATTCACTCGCCCTAACACTTGCCCTGTCTCCAGCCCCCAGATGGTGCACGTTGTATCAATGCTTGAGGTGCCTGCAAACAACCAGTGTGAGTCAGGGCTGAGGGGAGCAAGGTTCTCGGGCAAGCTTCCCTCCTGTGTCTACTCACTGCTAGGTCCAGAAAGCAACATACCATAAAGACTACAGAATACAAGGTGGGTGGTACTGGCAGAGCCACAGAGAGAGTCAAGTATTCAATCTTCACTCTAGGATCTTAGACTTTAAGTGAGAATTCAATCATCACTGTAGGATCTTAGATTCTAAGTGGAGAATTCAATACTCACCATAGGACCTTAGATTCTAAGTGGAGAGACAAGAGCTACACACATGGAAAGCTCGCCCACATGGAAGGAATTAATAAATAACCACATTCCACACTGAGCCTACTTCCCACTTGGCCTTGTTCTAGGATGATATACAGCCCAGTGTGACATCTGAGAAAATGTATTTTGGCTTCTTCCAGCTGAAATACATACTCCCTAACACTCTTACCTAAAAGATAAGGATCCACCTCATTCCAGTCAAAGGAGGTCAGGGGAGCACAGAAATCAGAGTTCTTATTATTGTTTAGCAAACATTCCAGCCTGGTCTCTGTTTCACCAACCTGAAGGAACAAGAATTTTTTTTTAAATTAGCCAGTCTTATCCTCATAAAAAGTCTTTAAAAAAATCCCTATTTAGAAAATATCTTAGCAAACATACGACATGAGGGAAAACATTTTTATCAAAAATAGTAACAAACCCAGGACTCCCCAAATGCTACATTTCCCCATACTTTCTCCTCTGCCCAGCTTTGTTTTCTATGTTTTCATCCCTGCATCTTCCTAGGGGAGAGGTCTTCTCACCTTGCCCAACCTGGAATCTCTGCACATGTGGACTAAGGCCACACCCATGCTACAGAAGATGCTGCTGCTGCTGAGCTCAGCCGAGGGCAGAGGGAACCCTCCAAGATCCACTCACACACTTCCTTAGAATCAATGCCCTGATATTTTGTTTAATTTACTCAAAAATATCTTGGCAGCAAACAGAATAGGCGTTCCCAAATATTCCCACCTCCACTGAAGGCTGTCATCATCACATCGGGTTGACTGAGCTGACTGCAGTCAGCAACCAGACTTCACAGAATCTTGACTTGATTTATTAGAAAATCTGCTGAGCCAAACAAGGTCAGTCCATTCAGGCTTTGCTTGCTTCTCCCGTGCTGCAATGACACTCGATGCCTTCAACCCCTGTCTGCTCTGTGACTCCTCACTGCTAACAGCTGAGGCTGAGAAAGCCCACTTGTCTGGCTGCTAATAAAGCATCCGCTTACCCTCCACACACGGAGATAGTCGCCACTTGTTGCCAGTAGGTCTGGATAGACGCCTTTTGTGTCAGGGATCCACATGAGCTTTGTGGTGGGGTACGGGTGGTCAAAGGTGTTTCTGCAGATAAACTCTGAACTCTCCTCATCTAAACCAACAAGCTGAACCTGGAACATGCCAAAGTTGAGACATATAAGTATTTGTGAGCAGTATAGCAAATACACTAAATCCCTGGTCAGTGACAGTCTTTTTTTTTTTTTTTTTTAAAGACAAAGTCTTGCTCTGTTGCCCAGGCTGGAGTGCAGTGGTGTGACCACAGCTCAACGCAGCCTCTATCTCTCAGACTCAAGTGATCCTTCCACCTCGGCCTCTCAAGTAGCTGGGATTAGAGGCATGCACTACCACACACAGCTAATTTTGTTCATGTTTTACAGAGACAAAGTCTCACGCGTTGCCAAGGCTGGTCTCGAATTCCTGGGCTCAAGTGATCCTCCCGCCTCAGCCTCCCAAAGTGCTGGGATTACGGACATGAGCCACTGTGCATGGCCAGTGACATGAATCTTGACCGTGTACTACAATAAACCGCAGAATCAAAAACGATTGCCCTGAGAGGGCATCTAGTCCAACCATCCCCTGGCAGACGAGGACACCCAGACTCAAAGGGGTGGTTACACTCAACACTATAAAGCCAGAAGGAGACAGAGACAAGATTTGATTATAAGTTTTCTGACTAAAATCCTGCATTCTTGACTCTAACTACGTAAGTGCACTATCTGCCAAGCCAAGTACACCTTTCTCCGCTTACTGTAACCTCTGTCTTCCAGGTTCAAGCAATTCTCCTGCCTCAGCCTCTCATATAGCTGGAATTACAGGCATACACTGCCACGCCTGGCTATTTTTTTTTTTTTTTTTTGTATTTTTTAGTTGAGACGGGGTTTCACTATGTTGGCCAGGCTGGTCTCAAACTCCTGACCTCAAGTGATCTGCCCACTTCAGCCTCCCAAAGTGCTGGGATTGCTGGCATGAGCCACTGCCCCTGGCCCATTAACTTTATTTCTACTTAAGTTTTATGCTATTATAAATGAAATTGTGTTTTATTTATTTTTAAGACAGGGTCTTGCTCTGTCACTCGGTGTGGAGTATAGTGGCTCGATCATAGCTCACTATAGCCTTGACTTCCCAGGCTCAAGTGATCCTCCTACCTCAGCCTCCCAAGTAGCTGGGACTGCAGATGCAAACCACCGTACCCAGCTAATTTTTGTATTTTTTTGTAGAGACAGGGTTTTGCCATGTTGCCCAGGCTGGTCTTGAACTTCTAGGCTCTACTGATCTATCCACCTTGGCCTCCCAGTGTTGGAATTACACATATGAGCTACTGTGCTTGACCATGAAACTGTTTTAAATTCTATTTCCAATTGTTCATTGCCATTGTATATAGAAATACAATTGATTTTTGTACATCTATCTTGTCTTCTATAACTTTGCTATATTAGTTATTACTTTTAGTAGCTTTTTTGTAGATGCCTAAGGTGTTTTCTATGTATATTCATAGGCCTTGTCATCCATGTTTAACTCTTAAAAATGATGACTAACTCTAAATATTCATTTTATGGAGCACACCCACAGACTTTCAACAACCATATGATTGTTAGGGGAGATAATGTATGAAGATGTAAAGGGAGACAAAACCCAGTGCTCTAAAACACTTAAGACAGCAATGCAAGTAATGTAACAAGGTAACACATGATTGGGTGCTTATTTATGACACAGATAATAATCGATAACAACTGAGAGGAAAGAGCAGTAATTCAAACTGGGCACCAGAGGAAAAGTGGAGTTAGCATCTGAGCAGAGTCTTCAAAGGAGAATAGGAAGGATCTGGATAGGCAAATAGGAACGGGAAGGGCATCCCAGGTAGGTGGAACAGAAGGGGTAAATACAAAGTCTGCAAAACTAAATGACCTATTTGGTAGCAGCAAGCAGGCTTGTTTGAGACAGCCACGTGGGAACACAGTGGAGATGCAGCTGAAAGGTGTGCTGAGGGTAGGCTGGAAAGCCCCAGAAGCAACCATGGGCTTAGTCCCATAAAGTTGTCTGAGAAGACAGTGGTATGATTACAAGACCTCTGCAGACAACACATCTGGTAGTGCTGGGCAGGACAGACTGGATCAAGGAGACAGCTAGAGGCAGGGAGCCCAGAAGGGAACAGGTGAAAGATGAGGGTCTATGGTGACTGATAAGTGAGAATGGCAAGGGATAACCAGGGATGGCTGCAAGAGGGGCTGTGACCAAATGCACAGTTCTTAAATGAAACTAAAAAGTTAACATTCTGACCTTTGCAGATTTTTTTTTTTTTTTTTGAGAAGGATTTTCGCTCATCACTCAGGCTGGAGTGCAATGTCGTGATCTCTGCTTACTGCAATCTCCGACTCCCAGGTTCAAAGGATTCTCGCCCCAGCTTCCCAAGTAGGTGGGATTACAGGCAGGTGCCACCGCACCTGGCTATTTTGTTTTGTTGGTTTTTTTTTTTTTTGTATTTTTAGTAGAGATGGGTTTCACCATGTCAGTCAGGTTGGTCTCAAACTGCTGACCTCCCAGATGATCCACCTGCCTCGGCCTCCCAAAGTGCTGAGATTACAGGCATAAGCCACCATGCCTGGCCAGAAAATATTATATAAAGAAAGAAGATTCTAAATGAAACACGGAATAGTTGGTATCAGCCTTTGCAGAGAAGAAAGGGAAAAAAAAAACCCAGATAAGAGTGCTTATTTCAATAGCACACACACTCAAACTGGAACTATACAGAGGTTAGCATGGCTCTTGCACAAGGATGACATGGAATTTGTAAAGATTCTGTATTTTTACAAAGGATAAATGCTTGAGGCAATGGATACCCAATTTTCCAAGTTGTGATTATTATGTATTGCATGCCTATACCAAAATAGATACACCTATCATGTACCCACGAAAATTTTTTTTAAAAAACATGAAAGGCTAAATTCTTGGGCTCATTGGGCAGAATACAGAATAAGCCTCCGAGGCTGGGCATGGTAGTTCACGCCTGTAGTCCCAGCACTTTGGGAGGCTGAAGCAGGAAGATCACTTGAGCCCAGGAGTTTGAGACCAGCCTAGGCAACACGGTGAAATCCCATCTCTACAAAAATTAGCTGGCTGTGGTAGCACATGCCTGTAGTCCCAGCTAACTGGGAGGCTGAGGCGGGAGGATGGTCTGAGCCTAGGAGCTAGAGGTTAGAGTGAGCTGAGATCATGCCACCGCACTGCAGCCTGGCATCACATTGCAGCCTGGGTGATAGAGTGAGGCCTTGTCTCAAAAATAAGCAGGGGGGGAGGGGAAAGGATAAGCCTCTGATGTAGATTACAAGCCAGATATTTCATTTATATATTCATTCAAGAATATTTAGTCAACAGCTACTAGGAGTCAGGCACTGTTTTAAGTGATGTGGATACACCAGGGAGCACGAAGTCCCAAATCCCTCTCTAATCTTGCAGATGACACTGTGAAGTTAACCTGGAAAAGAAAATGCCTTTCAAGTCATCAGAGATTTCCTCCCAGACTTCAAATATCGATCTTGTGAGCATTTGCCACTTAGGATCCTCTTAGCCTGACAAGGCTTTCTACCACCTGGCCCTAACTTACCTTATACCTTCATTTATCTAGTCACTGTTTCCCATAGCTTTCCTTATACTTCCCTCTGTACCTGTAAAGTCCTCATGCCTCCTTTCCATTGACCCAAATCTTGCCCAATGTTAATACAGCACAGTGGCATCAGGCTTCTAGGGCTTCCTACGTACCACCTGCTAACTGTAAGACTTTGGACATGCTACTTAACTCTGCTAATCTTGTTTCCCAATCTGTATGGTGAGGATATTCACAGTACCTACACCACGAGCTGTATGTAACAACTCTATGTAGGTAGAACTGTCTTACTCAATATACTCAACAGTGCCTGACTCCTAGTAGTTGTCCATTAAATACTTCTTACATGAATATATAAATGAAATATGTGGCTCACAGTCTACATCAGAGGCTTATTCTTTTTTTTTTTTTGAGACAAGACCTCACTCTGTTGCCCAGGATACAGTGTGGTGGCGTAATCTTGGCTCACTGTAAACTCTACTTCCTAGGCTCAAAATTTAATATTATGACATTTCACCTACTTCATAAAGCATTCATAATCTTCCTGGTCCAGTGTTCGATCTTTCAGTGCTTATCTATCTCTACCATCTATTTGATGACTAATCCCATAGTGCTTCATGAAAACACCGACATTACTGTCTTGGGCTACTTCACTTAGTAAATGCCTTAAATATAGGCCTGTGTCTGACTTCTGCTTGTACTGCCTACAGCAAGGGTTTTCCAACTTAGCTATCAGACTTGCCTGAGGTGGTTTACATTCCTAGGCCTTCAACTCCAGCCTAAGGGTCCAATTGAGTAAGTGTCAAGTGGGGTCCAAGACTCTCTAGTCTTAGGAATTCAATTCCCCAGGTGGTATCATTTCAGCAAAGTTTGACAATCTCTGCACAACAGTATCTAACCTAGGGGAGAAGTCAGGAAATAGCTCAGATTCAATCTTTCCTTCAGCTTCTCAATGCTTTCAGAAGAGGTAATGACTGAAATTTCTTTTTCTTCTTTTTTTTGTTTTATTTTTCATTTATTGATGACTTAAATTTTTAATTTGAATTCAAGAACAAGCTATCCTCATTGTTCAGAAAGGGCTCATGAAATTTAAAAGTCCTGAAGTAATTTTTAAAAATGATTTTCCTCAATTATTAAAACTTTTTCATTATTAAAAATACTGCCCCCCACACACACACAAATTAAATCCCACCACATAAAGATAACCATTCATTTTCCTTTTTCCCCTGGTTCTTTCTAGTTTTTAAGTATTTTTAAGCATTACAGAAGCAATGTATACTAACTGAATAATTAAGGTACTACGTATACAGAATTAAAAGTGCAAATCCCTCTTTCCATGCCACCCATCCCCCTACTCCAGTAATGGCCGTATGGCTCTATAGAACTACTTCCAGATCTTTCCTACAGATTTACAGATACAGACTTTCTTTACATAAATATAATTATACAATTCTGTAACTTGCTTCCTTTATACAATATGTCAATTTTTTTTTCTTTTTTTTAAATTTGAGGCGGAGACTCACTCTGTTGCCCAGACTGGAATATAGTGGCGTGATTTCAGCTCGCTGCACCCTCCACCTCCCGGGTTCAAGCAATTCTCCCGCCTCAGCCTTCCAAGTAGCTAGGATTACAGGCACCCGCTACCACGCCCAGACAATTTTTGTATTTTTAGTAAACATGGGATTTCACCATGTTGGCCAGGCTGGTCTCAAACTTCTGACCTCAAGTGATCCACTGGTCTTGCCCTCCCAAAGTGCCAGGATTACAGGTATGAGCCATCACACCTGGCAATCTTCTCGCTTTTCAAAAATTAAAAAAAAAAAAAAAAATTCCAATCATATCCTCCCTGGCAATTTTCTTTTTCATGCTGGGGCCAATACAAATAAATCTGTCTCATTGTCACAACTGTATAGCATTCCACAAGACAGCCAAATTATAATTCATTCAACCCAAGATAGACTTCTTTCCATTTTCACTATGAAAAACAATGCCATGCCTCCATGAATATCCTAATCATGTTTTTCTGCACTAGTAAGAAGTTATTTCTATAGAGCAGAGCACTACTTTCCAAATTGCCTTCCAATTTACACACTTACCACCTAACTATGCAAATGCCTATTTCCCTACACCCTCCCTCACAAGAGAAGAGGAGGCTTCCCTATCAAGAATATATATGGGAGGACCTAGGAGGCAAAGAATATAATAAACATTTTTCCTATCTTTTTTTTTTTTTAGATGGGGTCTCACTGTTGCCCAGGCTGTAGTGCAGTGGCGCAATCTCAACTCACTGCAAACTCCACCTCCCAGGTTCAAGAGATTCTTGTGCCTCAGCCTCCTGAGTAGCTGGGATTACAGTACATGCTACCACGTTTGGCTAATTTTTTCATATTTTATAGAGACAGGGTTTTGCCGTGTGGGGCAGGCTGGTCTTGAGCTCCTGAGCTCAGGCAATCTGCCTGCATTGGCCTCCCAAAGTGCTGGGATTACAGGCGTGAGCCACCACATCTTGCCTTTCCTATTATTTCTGTCAGCTATTAGGTTGATATGACCGACATCCCTGTAATAAATTATCCTCCCCTACAGCAATGTTTAATCCACTGCAGTACATACACTTGACACAGCTGGTGCTTCCCAGTTCCCCTTAGGAGCAATGGAAGTACCTGGAAAAAGACATATAGGCCAGGTGCGGTGGCTCATGCCTGGAATTCCAGCACTTTGGGAGGCTGAGGCAGGCAGATCACCTGAGGTCAGGAGTTCAAGAGCAGCCTGGCCAACATAGCAAAAGCCCGTCTCTACCAAAAACACAAAAATTAGCCAGGTGTAGTGGTGCCCACCTGTAATCCCAGCTTCTCGGGAGGCTGAGGCAGGAGAATTGCTTGAAACTAGAAGGCAGAGTTTGCAGTGAGCCGATATCGTACCACTGTACTCCAGTCTGGGCAACAGAGTGAGACTCCATCTCAAAACAAACAAAAAACAAAACAAGAACAACAAAAAACCCCAAAACAACAACAACAAAAAAAACGACATCTAGATTATTTAAAAATAAAAAGGTACATTTGTTATTTGGAGGTCAGATAGTATTGGCTCCTGAATATCTGTCCAAGATTTGAAACACCTTAGGAATAAAAAAAAAACCCAAAGTGTATATATGAAGTCATGACTATGGATGGTGCTTCTATGTGAGAGTGTATGGCCTGATCAGGCCTGGTGGTACTGGTGGAATTCTCAGGGCAGCTTTAAAACTATGGCTGCTTTGGTCCCCACCCTCTGAAGGTTCTCATTCACTAGGTCTGGGCATGAGCTTTTTTTTTTCTTCCTTAAGGTTCCATAGGTTATTCCAACATACCCTATACAGAAAGAGAACTGGGAGGCTAAGGTCAAATATGGAGACACCCTAGTGGACACTTTTGGGAGAATAATCCACCTAGGCCGAGACCCCATTCTCTGAGCATTCCACACCTACAAGATGACCCTTTCAACCATGGCTCTATGTCAGAATCCTCTGGGAACTTAAACATATCCCAACAAATTATGTTTAGCAACATCTCAGATCAGTGAAACCAGAATTTCTGGTAATGAGACACCGGCTTTGGTATCTCTTAAAGCTCCCAGTGATATCAACTCATAGCCAAGGCTGAGAACTGCTGTGCTAAATTGACAAAGCTGGTTGAACTAGTGGGACATCTGAGCTAACTGATTCACTCCCAGGCATTTGGAATTGAGACCCAAAAGCTAACTAGTTTTAGCCTGGAAGGGGAAAGGCAGACAAGGCCCACAGAAGCAGAGTGCATGGAGCTGCAGGGAAAGCTGGCATACATAGCGAGTGAGAATGACAAGCATGCAAAAAAAGAGGCGGAAAAGAGACATGTAATGTGAGGTGGGGAGGGTGTGAGACAACAGCTTTCCATTAGCTGGGTCCAGTCCCATGTGAGGCCTCAGGCTCAGTCTTGCTTTGGGAATTCTCCAATTCCCTTGAATGAATCCCTCCCTTTCTTTAAACTACCTTGAGTGGGTTTCTGTTTCTTGTCAGCAACAAACGTTAAATCAAGCAAATAACAAAAACAGAGACTATTTCTGTTACGATAGAGATCAACTGAGCTAGCTTTCACATATTTCAGTGTAAAATATAAAACGCCTAAGTTTAATGTTGGGTTGGTACAGAGGTAATTGTGTTTTCTGCCATTATAAGTTATGGCCAAAATCACAATTACTTTTGCACTAACCTAATATAACTGATAACCAAAGCAAAGACGGAGAACTTTCTACATACAGGCTGGACACAGTGGCTGACGCCTGTAATCCCAGCACTTTGGGAGGCCAAGGCGGGCGGATCATGAGGTCAAGAGATCAAGACCATCCTGGCCAACATGGTGAAACCCCGTCTCTACTAAAATACAAAAATTAGCTGGGTGTGGTGGCACACGCCTGTAGTCCCAGCTACTCGGGAGGCTGAGGCAGGAGAACTGCTTGAACCCAAGAGACGGAGGTTGCAACGAGCCAAGATTGCGCCACTGCATTCCAGCATGGCGCCTGCTGACAGAGAAAGACTCTGTCTCAAGAAAGAACTTTCTACATACAGTACCCCGAAGAAAATGCAAAGCTTCTTTGGAATACCTTAGGGCATGCCCAATTCTACCATGTATCTTTCTTTTTTTATATGAGAATGCCAATTTCTCCATACCTTTGAAAACAAGCAATCTTACATTTTTGCTAAACTGATGAAAAATGGCATTTCATTACTATCTTACTATTGAGGCTGAGTATATTTGTTTTGTTTTTTTATTTTTGAGACAGTCTCACTCAGCCAGGCTGGAGTGCAGGAGTGTAATCTAGGCTCAGCAACCTCCACCTCCTGGGCTCAAGCGATTCTCCTGCTTCAGCCTCCTGAGTAGCTGGGATAACAGGCGCACAACACCAGGCCAGGATAATTTTTATATTTTCAGTAAAGACAGGGCTTTGGCTTTGCCATGTTGGTCAGGCTGGTCTCAAACTCCTGACCTCAAGTGATCCGGCTACCTAGGCCTCCCAAAGTGCTGAGATTACAGGTGTCACTGCACCCGGCCAGAGGCTGAGTATATTTGTTCACTGACTACCTTGATTTCTAATAACAATAATCATTAATAACTGAGTGCTTATATGGACCAAGTATAAGCATTATTAGTGCTTTACACACATTACCTCATTTAATCCTCTCAACACTGCCAAAAAGTAGGTACTATTATTCTTCCCACTTTCAGTAAAGAATGAGTTAAATATCTTGCCCAAAATCACAAAGCTCCATTTTAAACACAGGTAGTTCCATCCCACAACCCAAGCTCTTCACCATTACACGGAATCACCAGCTTAGAACATTTGTCCATTTTTTTCTATTGGGTTGTGCATATCTCTTTTTTACTGATTTGTAAGGAGTCTTTCTCTCCCTCTGTTTTTTGAGATGGAGTTTCGCTCTTGTCGTCCAGTCTGGAGTGCAATGGTGCAATCTCGGCTCACCACAACCTCTGCCTCCCAGCTTCAAGTGATTCTCCTGCCTCAGCCTCCTGAGTAGCTGGGATTACAGGTGTGCACTACCATGTCCAGCTAATTTTTTTTTTTTTGTATTTTTAGTAGAGATGGGGTTTCTCCATGGTCTCCTGACTTCAGGTGATCCACCCGCCTCGGCTTCCCAAAGTGTTGAGATTACAGGCATCAGCCACCGCATCTACCCTCTCTCTTTTTTTGAGATGGGATCTCTCACTCAGGCTGGAATGCAGTGGCATGATCATAGCTTACTGCAGCCTCTAATTATTGGCCTCAAGCGATCCTCCCACCTTGGTCCTTTCAAAGTGCTGAAAATTATAGGTGTGAGCCACTGAGCCCAACACCTCATCTACATTTTTGACTATACTGTTGCAAATTGTTAGCAGCACGCTCATTCTTTAAGCTCCTCATCCCCTAAGACCACATTTCCACCTATGCCCATAGCAAGGATGAATTTCTGCCCTGGTCCCCCATGGAAAGAATACTGAGCACGGGGGATGCTGCTCTTCTATCCCCACCGTTCACTAGCTCCTCTGGTGGGGGAAGAATTGCTGAAGTGATTGGCTGAGGCTTGAGACAGGTATATGGGCCTGACCACGCTACAGTCAGACACGTCCCATGGCTCTCTAGCTCTGGCTTATCCTGCTCCTACATGGGCAGGCAAATTGGCCTCTTCAGAATGGGCCTGGCCATCCTCCGCTCCAGCTTCTCTGAACCTACAACTGGCTAGGAGAGGTCAAATTGGGTCCATTTACAAGTTTTATCTATTTTGATGACATTTCAATTGGGTTTATTACATTCTTTTAATACACTTTTAGAATGTAAGATTATAAAATGCATCACATTGTATAAAATCAAAACAAAGGTGTGTGTAAATTACATATATAAAATTAACAGCTTTCCCCTATGTCATCCTCAAGATATCACACTATTAATTTGGTGTGTGTTGCTTCTACATTCTTCTATAGGGTCAAACATATATATATACCTAAGGGTAAAGTCTTCCCTCAGCTTTTAGAAAAATGAGATTCTAGAGCCAAGTCTATGAATGTTTATTTTTTTAATTTTAATTTTTTTTTTTTTTGTGATGGAGTCTTGCTCTGTCACCAGGCTGGAGAGTGCAGTGGCGCAATCTCAGCTCACTGCAACCTTGCCCTCCTGGGTTCAAGTGATTCTCCTGCCTCAGCCTCCCGAGTAGCTGAGACTACATGCATGCGCCACCATGCCCAGCTAATTTTTTGTATTTTTAGTAGAGACACGGTTTCACCACGTTGGCCAGGATGGTCTCGATCTCTTGACCTCGTGATCTACCTGCCTCGACCTCCCAGAATGCTGGGATTACAGGCATGAGCCATGGCACCTGGCCATTATTACTTTGACAAAATAATGGGCATCCCTCAAGGCAATATGTAGATCCAACTTATTCCTTTAATCTATGCACCAGGATCATCCTAGTGCTGTACACTGTTTCTCTTTCTTGCCACTATTAATTTTTATTTTTTATTTTTTGAGACAGGGCATCACTCTGCCACCCAGGCTAAAGTGCAATGGTGTCATCTTGGCTCCTTGCAACCAAGGGATCCTCCTAGCTTCCTGAATAGCTGGGACTAGAGGCACCCACCATGGTGCTTGGTTAAACTTCTGTATTTTTTTAAATGGAGATAGGCTTTCACCATGCTGCCCAGGCTGGTTTCAAACTCCTCAGCTCCAGGGACTACAGACATAAGCCACCACGCCCAGCCATCACTACTTAGTTATATGCCCTTGTACATATGTGTTTATGTACTGCTGTGTTTTTTTTAGAGGCCAGTGTCCTAACAGTGGGATTTCTGTATTAGAAAGTATGCGCATTTTAAATTTTAGTAGACGCCAACTTACTTTTCAAATAGGCTGTAGCAATTCAGATTCTTACCAGCAGTGTGAAAAGGTGTTTATTTCCCCCTACTGTCAACAGCGCTAGAAGCAGTAACTTTTTATAAATTTGAAAGGGAGGAGAGATCCAAGATGGCCGTGTAGCAGCAGCTCAGTATTGTAGCTCCGAGTGAAAGCGCAGAGAGCGAGTGGATGCCGCAATTGCAGACGAATTTTTGATGCCCACAGACTGGGAGATTCCTGGCGAAGGAGCCACACGGGTCGCCAGCGCGACTCTTTTGGCCGGCGCGGCGCTTCTCGGTGCAGAGTATACGGGACTGGGTGCCCTGTCGGGCTCGGCTAGTCCCATCTCCACAAGGAGAACAGCAATTGCAAGCGCTGAGGCTGAGAACAAGCACAGCGGAACCCGGGAAGGCCCAGCTCTGTGGGGAAGGGGCGCCCCCTGAAGGAAAACTAAGAAACAGAAAAAACTTCATCACCAACAAGCCGGACGTCCACTCAGAGACCCAATCTGAAAGTCAGCAATTACAAAGACGACAGGTGGATAAATCCACAAAAATGGAAAGAAACCAGTGCAAAAAGGCTGAGAACACCCGAAATCAGAATGCCTCTCCTCCTACCGGGGATCGCAGCTCCTCATCAGCAAGAGAACAAGGCTTGACGGAGGATGAGTGTGATGAACTCACAGACTCAGGCTTCAGAAGGTAGATAATAAGAAACTTCTGTGAGCTAAAAGAACATGTTCTAACCCAATGCAAAGAAACTAAGAACCTTGAAAGAAGATTTAACGAAATGTTAACGAGAATGGACAACTTAGAGAAGAATATAAGTGAATTGATGGAGCTGAAAAACACAACACGAGAACTTCGCGAAGCATGCACAAGTTTCA
>PVKP010038100.1:0-21138 GCA_004027715.1 Plecturocebus donacophilus
TCTTCTTCCTAGTGTTGATCACAATTTTATATTATATCATATTGCTAGCCTATCTCTTTATTGTCTCTCTCTCTCTCACTAAAGTTTAAGATCAATGAATGCAGGTATTTTTCTGTTTTTCTAGGTATTTAATAAATATTATTTAAATAACAAAATGAATTAATTGGGAAATATCAGAATTAACTTAAATAAGTAACAATAAAAAATAGCTAAATTAAATGGAACATTGCAAACTGTATTTGCAAAAAAATATTTACTAATGAAAAATAGTTAATATTAACTGAATTAATCTAAGGGGAACTTATTTAATACTAACTGCATTATCATGATATAATATGTTTAAAGTAATTGATTCAATTTACCAAGCATTCTTATACCAAGAAACATAATCTTAAATTACAATAATTATTTCTGAGCTATAATACTAAGGATGACTTTTTGTTTTGTTTTGTATAGACATCCTTATTTCACATTTTTTTTTCTTTAATGTTAAAGAAACAAATCTCAGTCAGAGGTCTGAAACCAAGCTGAGGTCCAACCAGGCTTGCCATCTGTAGAACTGATCAAGATTAGTCAAGAGCGAAGCAAAAGTGGGCATTTGATCAAAAACCTCCAGTGAATCATTATCTCGAGGTATCTTTAGTTTTTTCTTCCAAGTCTACTTTCCACCTTTCCCCACTCTGCTCTCTGCTTCAGAAAGCTGACGTGTGAGACTACATCAAGATAGCAGTTTTCATGCAATGTTGGTTTTTAGTTTCAGTGAATAGAGAATCCCTGTAGGACACTGAGGTCCACAGGAGAGCTTCTTAATCTCCAGCTACCTCTCTGCCAAGCAGCCTACTGCTGTCTCCTTTATTGGAAGGCCACCACTCCTCTAGAGGAAGCTGAACCTACTCATCTCTTGCTGACTGCATTCACTCTTCTCATCATTTTCAGGTGGCAAGCATGCAATTGTTACTAAAGTTCTCATTACTGCTTCATCTGTGTGGTTTTCTTAGGTCAAATTTTGGTAAATTTAACGTCTTCTGATTATTATATTCCATCGATGCTTTGTTTTCAGTGGGGACCTTTAATGAGACTGCTCTGGTGCTCAGTCTCATATCTTCTTATCTTATCCTTTTATGCCAGGCATAAGAGAGGCAAGGAAATAGAATACGCTAAGGATAACCTTGCATCACCTCACAAGAGGTGCACCATGAGTTTCCCTATTTTAACTCCTGGGCTCTGGGCATCTCCACATGGAATGTCTTCAGGAATCTACCCAACTACTCTGATGCATGAACAAACTTGAAAGTAAGAAAGTTAACAAACCACGAAGTGACCTCTTACCTATAAAGGACAGGAATTGGTGAATATTCTCCTCTCCCTTATCTTACAGTGACAATTCTGAGGTGCTTATTTTACTTAGATCTTGCAGTGTCTCACAAGATTTAACCATGTGTTTGTATGGCAGCGAACTAGCTCAATAATGTATCTTGGATTGCCAAGAATGGATGCCTCCATCTTTGTCTCATTCTTCTAGGTTGCCATATCCTATCTCTTGAGAGAATCCCCAATAAATTACCTCTGGCAAACATCTGTCTCAGGTACTCTTTTCTGGAGAGATCCCAAATTTGGCAATACCATAACTGATGCAGTCAATACAACAGACACAGGCACACACAACACACAATTTTCATTTAATACCAAGAAAATTTGTTGTGCCAGTTCCAGCTACTTAGAAGGCTGAGGAGAGAGGTTCTCTTGACCTGCAGTGAGCTATGATCATGCCACTGCACTAAAGCCTGGGAGACAGTGTGAGAGCCTGTCTCAAAAACAAAAGCTTAGTGCATAGAATTATTAAATTATTAAATTATCATTGAGAACTGTGTAATGTTTGCCATCTCTCTTTCTAATATGCTCCCAACCTTGATCTTTACCCAACATTTTCACCCTCCAATTCCCTCATTCTCACCATATTCACATGAATGGGAACAAATGTACCTCAGTGCGTATTGAGTAATCCATCAGTGAATTTTTCCAGTGTGGTTTCTGACAGGTCTCAAAGAAGTTCATTAGAGCATTTTCCCTGAGAGCAACAACACCATTAGCCAGAAGTACTAAAACCTTTTAGTGAAAGGGAAATTGGAAAAACATTCATATTCTCTACATTTTCAAAATTGAGTAAATTTAAACTTCAGTTTCCAGACTTATAGAATAAACTTCTAGCCTAATTTCCATAGCAAAGCCATAGGCAAACAGGTGCTGGAAAGAATTCCAATCCCTCCCTTTCACAACCTGGCCTGCAGGAGTTCTGACCAGTTTGTGACTGTCTGCAGTAAGGGCTGTGCAGGCTGGGTTTGAAGGTGGCACTGTCTCAGGAAGGGCAGTTGGAGGTTTCCTTCGCCCTTGCTGATTTCAGAGGACAGGAGTTTGAAGTGTTTCTTATACAGAGAGAGGACCAAACAAACCCAGACTAGCATCACAACTAGGATTAGACACACAGAGCTGCTGTAAACATACCCAAGTGTAAACTCTTAAAAAGATAAAATAGTGAGTAAAATATCAGCATGACAGAAGTTTTTGTATTAAATCATACAACTTTGATTTTTCTCTTCTCATAAATTAGTTTTCACTAATTCTGGTTACAGATAGGAAGCAGAGAAATAGAAGTATTAGAACAGCAAGAGGAATCTGTTCTTGGGCCATTTCCAAGCAAGACCTGAAATGGGAACTCCCAGGGAGGAGGCAAGAAAGCCTGCTCTTTTGAGATTTGCAGAGTGTCTTTGCTTCTGAAAGAGTTCTGAGTTTGCAGAAAATGCCAGTTAATAGTGCTTCCTTGGCGCACTCATATAAACCTCAGATCACATGAGGTTTACCCTTCTTCCTTTAAAAATGCATCTTCTGCTGCAGATTAGTGTAAACAGTCAAGGTTATTTTCTCCCTCCCTTCTTAATTCTGATTTACATTTACAGGAAAGTCAAGTGGAAAACCATGAGCTGGGAAATACCACTCATCTGCCAAGAGACATTACTGTTCCAGACCTGGGGGCTGAATAATACAGTTCAAAGTCCCATCTGCAAACCTCACTGATCCCCTATCTCTCTGCCCAAGGCACATACTGCCCTCATTCTACTGCCGTTTTTCAGAACCACCTGACTTTCTAAAAGTAATTGGTTTAGCATCACACTCATGTACCTGATATGGGGAACATCTATAAGGCCCTGAGCATCAGACAAAACAGGAGGTAGCTCAAAGATTGTCTGTATTGTGTACTCCTTGGCCACCAGATGGCTTGGGAAGTCCGTTTCTATTGGGAAAGCAGTTGATATAACTAATTCTTTCTCACATTTGTTTACTGGAAAAAAAAAAAAACAAAAAAAAACTTCTCTGACCACAAAATTTCCAAGATAAAAAATGTAGCCTACCATGCAGTCCACATCACCCATTTATTGCTTTCTTTCTTTTTTCTTTTCTTTTCTTTTCTTTTCTTTTTTTTTTTGAGACAGAGTCTCAGTCTGCTGCCCAGGCTGGAGTGCAGTGGCACGATCTCAGCTCACTGCAACCGCCGTCTCCTGGGTTCAAGCTATTCTCCTGCCTCAGCCTACAGAGTAGCTGGGATTACAGGCATAGGCCACCATGCCTGGCTAGTTTGTATATTTTTAGTAGAGACGGTGTTTCACCATTTTGGCCAGGCTGGTCTCAAATTCCTGAGCTCAGAAGATCCACCTGCCTTGGCCTCCCAAAGTGCTGAGATTACAGGCATGAACCACCACTCCCTGACTCTTTCTTTCTTCTTTTTCTTTTTTTCTTTTCATTTTTCGAGACGGAGTCTCACTCTGTTGCCCAGGCTGGAGCGCAGTGGTGCAATCTCGGCTTACTGTAACCTCTGCCTCCTCGATTCAAGCAATTCTCCTGTCTAAGCCTCCCAAATAGCTGGAATGTTTTCATATTTTTAGTAGAGACGGTGTTTCACCATGTTAGCCAAGCTGGTCTTGAACTCCTGACCTCAGGTGATCTGCCCACCTTGGCCTCCCAAAATACTGGGATTACAGGCATGAGCCACCACGCCTAGCCCCATTTATTATTTTCAAGCAGTGAACACTGGCAGTATTATCCTGTCCTTGTATGGGACTGTTATGCACTAATCATGTAGACTTTAAAAATACATCAGAGGCGTATTTATAGTTATATGTTCTCCTTTGGAATTCCTGTTACTTCTTGTTAAAATGTTACTGAAGAAGATTTGAAATGTTTCTGTTTTTGTTTTCCTTTTCCAAGTTGTGTCATAGTCAACAGTTTAGCATTTCCAGTTGCAAATGTTACTAGAAATTGCAAAAGAATATTTATTAAGGTCCTTAGTTTTTTACCTGTTGTAACTTTATGAATAAAGTATTTTTTTTCCTGACAAAAATGTTTGTTTTCTGACACAAAATCATTTGAAATAGGGAAATGGAAATGCGTCAACAGAGATAAATGAATGTGTTTAATTGTTTAGTCACAGAATTTAAAAAATCTAAAAATTAGGGGGAAAATAATTTCCTTACTTTTTAAAGCACGAACCTGCTTTTCATAGCATCTACAATGTTGAATAAAATTATTCTCTTTAATTACGAATAGTTATAGAAGATCCAGATTTGATACCTCAATATTTTATGGAAGAAAGTTGATTATTTGGAAATAACATAAAATGGGGATTTTATTGGTTTTGTTTCATTATTTTTGCCTTTTAAACCTATAGTTGCAATTTAATGGAGGAGATAGTTAAGCCACAGTTCCTTTCCATTATTAGCATGCTTCATTACTTTGCAGCTCTGTTATTCAGGCCTTAGTGATAATAAGATGAATATCACATGTTATACCATATGCCATAACCGAGTAACAAGCTTTATTGGACATATGTTAATTGTCATTTCAACATACAGTTCCTATTTTTATTTGAGCAGTACATCAGTTTCTGTCTAGCCTCTACTCCCAACCCTCTGGCCCATTCTCAATCTGGTTCTAGTAAGACTACTTCTATTTCCTTACGCAGGGCTGGAGATTGTGGTCTAAGTTATATGAGTAGTTCATTCCCATGGACACAGGAACCAGTTCAAAGACAGATGTTTGACCTCAGTTTAGCAGACAGGGTCCAAAATCCACTGGATTATGAAACTTTCTTTGAGCCACACAATGACTATCAAGTTACTTTCACTACAACTGCTTTTGTAACAATATATGGCTGAAGGTGCCAGAGAAAACAATGTTCAATCTGGCAACAAAGCTCGCATTAAAAAAAAGAATGTAGGTAAGTAAAAATCTATAATTGTCCCTGGAAAAGCTATTGAAAACAAGGGTTAACAGTGTTACATTTACATTTTAACTTCAAATTATGAGTATACACTATCTTTTATCAAAACATACATGTAATTATGAGGGATTAGAGCAAATTCTAACCTATCCATACAACTCAAGTGACTTCTGAAGGGGTTCTGGAAAAATCCTGCAGATTCCTTATTAGAGGAAATTTTAGTTGAATAACTTTACCTACTTTTTCTAACTATTTTATAATATATATACATATATGTGTGTGTGTTTATATGTATATATATGTACATGTGTATATACATTTATTATATACATACATATACATGTATGTGTATGTATATAAGCACACACACCAAACACATACACATATAAATACACATATGTGTATTTACACATACACATACACGCACCCAATGCACAAATACCTCTCTTCTTCTTAGGTTTCTATTAGTAACATATATTTAATACTGTTATTGTGAGAAAATCCCTCAAATCCAATTAAAACAAAAACCAAAATAAAACTAATTATTCTGGAAGAGAATTACAGGATGCACCAAAGTTTTCAAAGACCATTATGTTGACTTGAATTACATAAACAATATTATAAAATAATATATGTACTTTTTCTGACATATATTTTGGTACCCACTCAAATGTCTCCTATTTCTTAAAAATTGGCCAATAAGAATAAGGAAAACTTACAAGGACTTAGATTACTAACTTCTTCTTCATAGTCTGATTTGCTGAGTGACAAATGGTCACTCCATTTAAAACAAAATTTTCTTTGCACTTCATATCATTGTACAGTTTAACGAGTGTCAGGCTATAGATTCAATGATTAAATGAAGCTACAAGTTGAAAAGCACAGTATTTAGACTATGACAAAAATACTGATTAACAACATGTATTTGGAATCCTTTTGTTAGCTTGTAATTTTGATATACCAGAGCAAATAAAACAGGTAAAGATGTCGTGAAAAGTAGGACATATAGGCTGGGAACGGTGGTTCATGCCTGTAATCCCAGCACTTTGGGAGGCCAAGGCAGGCAGATCACCTGAGGTCAGGAGTTCTAGACCAGCTTGACCAACATGGAGAAACCCCAGTTCTACTAAAAGAACAAAAAAATAGCCAGGCACAGTGGTGCATGCCTGTAATCACAGCTACTCAGGAGGCTGAGGCAGGGGAATTGCTTGAACCCTGGAGGCGGAGGTTGCAGTGAACTGAGATTGTGCCATTGCACTCTACCCTGGGCAACAAGAGCAAAACTCTGTCTCAAAAAAAAAAAAAAAAATTAAGACAGATATATTGTGATAAAGGAAGAGAAGTTCAAGGTTTAGAATCTGAAGAATTGTGGGTCACTTCCTAATCTAACTTGCATAGCTAATACATTTCACAAGAACACTGAACCTTCACTGAATATCATGAGAACTGGGAGCTGAAGAATATGTGAGAATATTAGAATAGATTAAAAAAACACTGAAAATAAACATAGCGTATTTTTAATATTTCTCTCATGATTAAATTACGTGAAAATTTATTCACAAAGATGTGAGTCTAGCTTTAAAACACCAACTTTTTGGCTTCTTTCTTCCAGAATGAGTGTTCTTTACCTCCATGGTTATTAGGTGTGGTCTTTTCTGAATCACTTTCAAGAGAAAGAAGCCATACTTTGAATCACAGTAGACTCTCTTTATCTGCAGTTTTGCTTACTTGTGGTCAACCACAGTCAGAAAATATTAAACGGAAAATTCCAGAAATCAGCAATTTGTAAGCTTTAAATTGTTTTCTATTCTGGCTAGTGTGCTGAAATCTTGCCCTACTCCACTCAGGACATGAATTACCTCTGCTGATCTTGTTCACGCTCTGCCATCTGCCCTACGCAATGTGAAATAGGGAGAAACAACATATATAGAGAGTTTAGTACTATCTGTGGTTTGTAAATGTAATATAAGCTATTTCACATAAAACTTTCGCATCTGTGGGTGATTGCAGTCACTAGTAATGTCACATGTCTTTCTTTTCATGGGCAGTTTTACTCCTTCTTCCCATGATATTTCTATAGCACATGTTTTGCAAATAGGTTTTATACGGACATCTGCAGGAGTCAGTTTCATTTGTTTTGTTTTGTTTTAGTTTGCGCTGTGTACATGTGTCCATATGTGTGTCCTTCCCTCAAACATATGACAGTTTTCTTTCCTTTCTCACTCCAACTCAAGGGCATTTGTTCTGTGTGGCCACTGGATGGCCACTCAGTGTTTTCTCCCTGAGTAGATGGATTGTTTACCAGCTGGTAGCCAGTGCAGATTGCTTTTGATTCATGGACAGGATTTCAAGGGACTTTATTAACAAGAAAACAGAGAAACATCTCACTTTGTCTTCATCAATTGAATGCTTTATTAACAAAGCTTTCAACTGTGCTTGATTATTAACAAATGCAAAAGAGCAATAATTTACACAATATTTATAGTTCCAACAGAAATGCTTACATTTCTGTTATGAAGTATCTGGTTGCATTTATGAAATAACCTTGCAACTTCTTATCCTGAATACCAGTACCTCCAATATTTTTCTCAGGATCTGCTCACTTTCTGACAAATCTCAACCTAAGGAAATACTTTGGGGAAATATATTGAAATATGTATATAATCTCTCATAACAGTGCATTGCATGGCAGATTCTCATTTACATGTAAGATCTCTTAGTTTTGCTCCTTACTGCTTCACAAGTATTCGGCAACACACTAGGTGAGTGAAAGGGAACAACAATCTTCTCTTTCACTCTGGTTGGCCTTAGCCACTATGGAGATAAGATGGAGTTCAACTCCATGAAATGGAACCGTTTGGCGAATAAAGTAATCTAGGCATTTAAGGAAAGGAGATTTCATAGTTAATTAACTGATCTGTACATTTTCTCCTACTGGAAGAGTGCTCCCACTATCAAGTACAGAGCTAAACTAAATTTCTCTGAGCAGTGATTATAGAAAAGCTTCCTTCCTCCATGTTCTAATGATCTGTAGCTCTTCTAGTTATTAGCTCATAACAGCAATACTCTCAGTAAAAATTCAATCTTGCTTACCAAGAAATATATGCTGGTTTAAAAATTCTAATATCTAAGTAATCAAATGTTGTGTACAAATTTGGCTGAGCATTCTTTTTCCATTTTTAAAAAAAACTCTGGACATTTACTTGAGAATATATATATACATATATAATTATAGAGATGGAATCTTGCTCTATCACCCAGAATGGAATGCAGTGGCGTGATCTTGGCTCACTGCCAACCTCTGCTGCCCAGGTTCAAGCAATTCTCTTGCCTCAGTCTCCTGAGTAGCTGGGACTATAGCCGTGCACCACCATGCCCAGCTAATTTTGTTATATTTCTAGTAGAGATAGGGTTTCAGCACGTTAGGCCAGGCTGGTGTTGAACTCCTGACCTTGTGTGATCTGCCCACCTAGGCCTCCCAACGTGCTGGGATTACAGGCTTGAGCCACCATGCCCAGCCTACCTGAGAATATTTTAGCCTTTTTATTAATTGAAAAAGGGATTAATACAAGTTTTCCACAGTCCATGTGTTCAACTTTTTTTTTTTGACAGCCAAACTATCAATTTCACTTAGACTACTGACCTTAAACAAAAGACCCATCTCACGTGCAAAGACACACATAGGCTGAAAATAAAGGGATGGAAGAAGATTTGCCAAGCAAACAGAGAGCAAATAAAAAGCAGGGGTTGCATTGCTAGTCTCTGATAAAACAGACTTTAAACCAACAAAGATCAAAAGAAACAAAGAAGGGCATTACATAATGGTAAAAGGATGAATACAACAAGAAGAGCTAACTATCCTCAATATATATGCCCCCAATACAGGAGCATCCAGATACAAAGCAAGTTCTTAATGACCTACAAAGAGACTTAGGTTCCCACACAATAATAGTGGGAAACTTTAACGTTCCACTGTTAGTATTAGATCAACGAGAAAGAAAATTAACAAGGATATCCAGGACTTGAACTCAGATCTGGACATCTACAGAACTCTCCACCCCAAATCCACAGAATACACATTTTTCTCAGCATCACACCGTGCTTACTCTAAAATTGACCACACAATTGGAAGTAAATCACTCCTCAGCAAATACAAAAGAATGGAAATCATAACAACCAGTCTCTCTGATGACAGTGCAATCAAATGAGAACTCAGGATTAAGAAAATCACTCAAAAACCATACAACTACATGGAAACTGAAGAATCTGCTCCTAAATGACTACTGGATAAATAATGAAAAGAAGGCAGAAATAAAGACATTCTTCCAAACCAATGAGAATGAACACACAATGTACCAGAATTTCTGAGACACATTTAAGTAATGTCTAGAGAGAAATTTATAACACTAAATGCCCAAATAAGAAGTGAGGAAAGATCTAAAATCGACACACTATCATGACAATTAAAAGAACTAGAGGAGCAAGATCAAACAAATTCAAAAGCTAGTAGAAGACAAGAAATAACTAAGATCAGAGCAGAATTGAAGGAGATAGAGACACAAAAAAAACCCTTCAAAAAATCAATAAACCCAGGAACTGTTTTTTTGAAAAGATCAACAAAATAGATAGACTAATAAAATAGAAAAGAGGGAAGAAGCTAATATATGCAATAAAAAATGATAAAGGGGATATGACTACCAATCCCACAGAAATGCAAACTACCATCAGAGATTACTACAAACACCTCTGTGCACATAATCCAGTAAATCTAGAAGAAATAGATAAATTCCTGGACAGTTATATCCTCCCAAGCCTAAACCAAGAAGAAGTTGAATCTCTGAATAGACCAATAACAAGTTCTGAAGTTGAGGCAGCAATTAATAGCCTCCAACCAAAAAAAGTCCAGGACCAGAAGGATTCACAGCTGAATTCTACCAGAGGCACAAAGCGGAGCTGGTACCATTCCTTCTGAAACTATTCCAAACAATACAAAAAGAGAGAATCCTCCCTAACTCATTTTATGAGACCAACATTATCCTGATACCAAAACCTTGCAGAGACATAATTAAAAAAGAAAATTTCGGCCAATATCCATGATGAACATTGATGCAAAAATCCTTAATAAAATACTGGCAACCAAATTCAATAGCACATCAAAAAGCTTATCCATCATGATCAAGTCAGCTTCATCTCTGGTATGAAAGGCTTGTTTAACATACAGAAATCTAGAAATGTAATCCAGCACATAAACAACCAAAGAAAAAAAATCATATTATTATCTCAATAGATGCAGAGAAGGCCTTCAACAAAATTCAAAAGCCCTTTATGCTAAAAATGCTCAATAAGCCTGGTATTGATGGAACGTATCTCAAAATAATAAAAGCTATTTATGACAAACCTATGGGCAATATCATGCTTAATGGGCAAAAATTGGAATCATTACCTTTGAAAACTGGCACAAGACAAGGATGCCCTTTCTCACCACTCCTATTCAACATAGTATTGGAAGTTCTGGCCAGAATAATCAGGCAAGAAAAAGAAATAAAGGGCATTCAATTAGGAAAAAAGGAAGTCAAACTATCTCTTTTTGCAGATGACATGATTTTATATTTAGAAGATCCCATCATCTCAGCTCAAAATCTCCTTAAGCTAATCAGCAACTTCAGCAAAGTCTCAGGATTTCAAATCAATGTGCAAAAATTGCAAGTATTCCTATACACCAATAACAGAGAGCCAAATTATGAGTGAACTCCCATTTACAATTGCTGCAAAGAGAATAAGCTACCTAGGAATACAACTAAGAAGGGATGTGAAGGATGTATTCAAGGAGAAGTACAAATAACTGCTCAAGGTAATAAGAGAGTATAGTATAATTTGAAGTCTCTGTTTTGGTACCAGCACCAAGCTGTTTTGATTACTATACAAACAGATGGAAAAACATTCCATGCTCATGGTTAGGAAAAATCAATATCATGAAAATGGCCATACTGCCCACAGTAATTTATAGATTCGATGCTATTCCCATCAAGCTACCGTTGACCTTCTTCACAGAACTGGAAAAAAACACCTTAAACTTCATATGGCACCAAAAAAAGAACCAAATAGCCAAGACAATCCTAAGCAAAATACAAAAACAAAAACAAAAACAAAGCTGGAGGCATCACACTCCTGATTTAAACTATACTACAAGGCTACAGTAATCAAAACAGGATGGTACTGGTACCAAAACAGAGATATAGACCAACAGAACAGAACAGAGGCCTTGGAAGTAACACTACACATCTACAACCATCTGATCTTTGACAAACCTGACAAAAACAAGCAATGGGGAAAGGATTCCCTATTTAATAAATAGTGTTGGGAAAACTGGCTAGCCATATGCAGAGAGCTAAAACTGGACCCCTTCCTTACATCTTATACAAAAATTAACTCCAGGTGGATTCAAGATTTAAATGTAAGACCTAACACCATAAAAACCCTAGAAGAAAACCTAGGCAAAACCATTCAGAAGATAGGCCTAGGCAAGGACTTCATGACTGAAACACCAAAAGCAATAGCAACAAAAGTCAAAATAGACAAATGGGATCTAATTAAACTTAAGTGCTTCTTCACAGCAAAAGAAACAATCGTTAGAGTGAACTGGCACCCAACAGAATGGGAAAAAATTTTGGCAAGCTACCCATCTGACAAAGGACTAATATTCAGAATCTTCAAAGACCTTAAACAAATTTACAAGAAAAAGACAACCCCATCAAAAAGTGGGTGAAAGATATAAACAGATGCTTTTTAAAAGAAGACATTTATGCAGCCAACAAACATATGAAAAGAAACTCATCATCACTGGTCATTAGAGAAATGCAAATCAAAACCACATTAAGGTACCATCTCACACCTATTAGAATGGCAATCATTAAAAAATCTGGAGACAACAGTTGATGGAGAGGATGTGGAGACATAGGAATGCTTTTACTCTGTTAGTGGGAGTTTAAATTAGTTCAACCATTATGTAAGACAGTGTGGTGATTTCTCAAGGATCTAGAAATAAAAATACCATTTTACCCAGCAATCCCATCACTGGGTATATACCCAAAGGATTATAAATCATTCTATTATAAGACGCATGCACACATATGTTCATTGTGGCACTGTTTACAATAGCAAAGACTTGGAACCAACCCAAATGCCCATCAATGGCAGACTGAATAAAGAAAATGTGGCACATATACACCATGGAATATTATGCAGCCATAAAAAAGGATGAGTTCATGTCCTTTGCAGGGACATGGATGAATCTGGAAACCATCATTCTCAGCAAACTGACACAAGAACAGAAAACCAAACACCACATGTTCTCACTCATAAGTGGGTGTGAACAATGAGAACACATGATTACAGAGAGGGGAACATCACACACCAGAGCCTGTTGGAGGAGGGTAGGGGAGGGATAGCAGGGGTTGGGGGGATTGGAGAGGGATAACATTACGAGAAATATCTAATGTAGATGAGGGGGTTTGGATTCAGCAAACCACCATGGCATGTGTATACCTGTGTAACAATCCTGCATGATCTGCACATGTACCCCAGAACTTAAAATATAACAATAATAATTTAAAAAGCCTAATTCTAAAAAAAAAAAATGTAGCACAGAAAAGAAAGAAAACAAGCAGCAGTCAGCGAAGGTGCTACCAACCACACAGAGTGGAACAGGAGACAGAAATAAAAGTAGAAAATATAGAAGATTGTATGTGAGCCCTAGAGAGACTCTTGCAGTGATCCTGAAAGTCAATGAAATAAATTTGCGACCATTAAGGTCTTTTTACCCTAACAATATACAAAAGCATCCATGGAATGAATTCAACTAAAATACAGTTATGAAGAGAAAGTGCTTTCTTGTCTTTTTCCTAACATTGCTTCCTTTGCTATCAGCTTCCTGGTGCCTATGCTTAGGCTCCTCAGTGTAGAACAATTTGTTCTGAGTCGAGTTGCTCCTTCTTTTCTCCTGGGTAGAATAATGAACATTGTATTTTAGTAAGGTTTTCCGCGTTAGTTTGTTGGGCTACCTTAACAAAGTACCAAAGAGGGTGGTTTAAACAACATAAATGTATTATCTCACCGTTCTGGAAGCCAGAAGGCCAAAATCAAGGTGTTAGTAAAGTTGGTTCCATTTGAAGGTTGTGAGGGAAAGATCTCTTCCGGGCCTCTTTCTTTAACTTGTAAATGATCATATTCTTCCTGTGCTTTCATGTTGTTTTTCCTTTTAGCATGTCTTTCTTTCCCCATGCATTCTTTCTATAATTTCACCAGTCATATTGAATTAGGGCCCATCCTGATGATTCATCTTTACTTAATTATGTATGTCTGTGATGACCTTCCAAAAGCAGGTCACATTGCAAGATACTGGTGGTTGGAATTTTAAAGGTATGAGTTTCCTGGGGAATGGGGAGAACAATTCAACTTATTGCATGTTACATTTTCTGTATACAATGCTGCCATTTCCTTTACAATTTTTCCACTTCTAGACATTATCATAAGTTAAGCTTTACCCAATAGAGTAGAACTCCTGAGACAATATTACTTAGTGATTATACTCATTGGTTCTAGAATTGTCAGAGGTATTGGACCAGAGCAACTCTATCTTGGATAGAGGCTGGGTAAAATAAGGCTGAGACCTACTGGGCTGCATTCCCAGGAGGTGAGGCATTCTAAGGACTTAGGGCCCTCCAGAGCCCATAATGGTAGATCCACTGACAGCTTGCACTGTGAACGTGGAAAAGCTGCAGGCACTCAATGCCAGCTCATGAGAGGAGCCATGGGGTCTGACCCCTGCAAAGCCACAGAGGCAGAGCTGCCTGATGCTTTGGGAGCCCACCCCTTGCTTTAGCATGTTCTTGATATGAGGCATATTTTGGAGCTTTAAGATTTAATGAGTGCTCTGCCTATTTTGGACTTGCAGGGAGTCTGTAGCCCTTTTGTTTTGGCCAATTTCTCCCATTTGGAACAGGAGTATTTATCCAATGCCTGTACTCCCATTTTATCTTAGAAGTAACTAACTCGGTTTTTCTTTTATAGGCTCATAGGTGGAAGGGACTTGCCTTGTCTCAGATGAAACTTGAGACTTGGACTTTTCAGTTAATGAGTTAAGATTTTGGGGGCTGTTGGGAAGGCATAATTGGTTTTGAAATGTGAAAAGGGCATGAGAGTTGGGAGAGGCCAGAGTGAAATGATAAGGTTTGGCTCTGTGTCCCCACACAAATCTGATCTCAAATTGTAATTACCATAATCCTCATGTGTTTGGGGAGGGACCATGTTGGAGGTGATTAGATCATGGACTATTCTCATGACAGTGAGTGAGTTATCATGAGACTTGATAGTTTTATAAGTGTTTGACAGTTTCTCCTTCACACACTTTCTCTTACTTGCTGCCATGTAAAACATGCCTGCTTCTGCTTCTGCCATGATTGTGTTTCCTGAGGCCTCACCAGCTATGTGGAACTGAGTAAATTAAACCTCCTTTCTCTGTAAATTGCCCAGTCTTGGCCAGTTCGTTGTAGCAGTGTGATAATGAATTATCTCATCCTCCAATCACAGGATGAGATAGGAGGTCAGCACAAAACACAGGTCATAAAGACCTCGCTGATAGAACAGTGGCAAAGAAGCTGCCCAAACACATCAAAGCCAAGATGACAATGAAAATGACCTCTAGTCATCCTCACTGCTCATTATACGCTAACTATAATGCATTAGAATGCTGAAGAACGCTTCCACCAGCACCATTATAGTTTATAAATGCCATGACAACATCAGAAAGTTACCTTATTTGATCTAAAAGTGGGAGAAACCCTCAGTTCCAGGATTTGCCCACAGTGTTCCTGGAAAACCCATGAATAATCCACCCCTCGCCTAGGATATAATCAAGAAATAACTATAAATGTAATCACAGTGAGCAGACCAAGCCACTGCTCTGCCTATGAAGTAGCCATTCTTTATTCCTTTACTTTCTTAATAAACTTGCTTTCATTTGACTCTATGGACTTTCCCCAAATTCATTCTTGTGCAAAGTCCAAGAACTCTGTCTTGGGGTCTGAATCAGGATCCCTTTCCACTAACAGAATTATACCCACCTGTATGTTTTTTTTTTCCTTCTGGTGTTGCTACTTTGTAGCTCTGTGACTTGTGTTTCTTCAAATGTAAAGTAGAAATAATCTCATCTATCATGTTAAGTGCTTAGCCACTTTACACATACTGCACTTATAAATATTTATTATAAAATATTATGGAAGAAATAAATTGCCTTCCAAATCAAGACAGTAGTCCATACACTTTGATTATGAATGTTTGCACTTTTAGCAAAGAGCACATAGCTAGTTTGGAAACTATTGAGACAAAGATTTACCTTTGTTTGGTATATGAGAAAAATCTTGCCAAAAAGGGCAATGATTCAAGTTTAACAGATGCCTCCGGTAAATCATAAAAGACACTTGAATTCCAAGTGTTTTTTTTTTTTTATCCCTGAAATTAGGTACTGGCCTCATTAAGGAGTCAGTTGGACACTCTTCTTTCATCTCTCCAAGCCTGTTTCATGGATCGATTCAGATGCAAAGCAAAGGAACCAATCCTTAGGAAGAGAATAGAATCCATTGCATCTCATGTTTCCACCCACAGACCCTGCTGTCATTTCTAACTGCTTCCAAAGCATTGCAGACATACCAATTCAATCTAATCATTTCTACTTCAAATGTTTATATTGAAAAGGTGTCCATCTCTGCTTGCCCTGACTTTTAGGGCACTTTATTTATAGTCAGCCACTACTGATTGTCTCTGATTTAGACCAAAATCTGGGTGAGCTCAGAAGCGTTCTCCTTTTTATTGTAGTAATAACTTTTCAGTTTTTGATCTAAGTATTTCACATGTATTATCACATTTAATACTCAGATCAATGCTTTTAGGTGAGTATTAATATGATTTTTAAAACTTGGGGGAAGAACAGATTTGAGGAGGCTTATATTGTCCAGTTTCTCAAAGTAAATGGTGAAGACAAAACTTCAAACCAGATCAGCTTGACTCTGCCACCTTCCCCAAAACGTTATATTATGTTCTTGATTTTTTTCCCTAGGAAGATATTCTGTGAGCTAAAATTATATTCATTAGTTCTTAATGCAAACCATAGTTAAGAATACATCAGAATGTGAGTTTCTTATCATTGTGCCTTCTGTCTTATTTATAGATTTTACTTTCTAAGCTATGAAGACATATTTATAATTAAGAAACTCAGTTTTCAGAGTTTAATTAACAGATTTTACATATTTTTTGTCTGAATTGCTTTCTCTGTTTGACTTTGATTATATCCCTTTGGGGTATGGACTATGTATATAACGATTTATATAGTGATGCATACTTGGAGTTCAATAAATAATAAACAGTAAATAAAAATTGCTAGCAAAGATACAACGTTCATGCTAAGGACAAATTAGGTGAATGACTTACAATTATTTTGCTTTCATATTGGAAAGCAATGACATATCTTCATTGAATGAAATAATGTTTTTCATTTGTCCATTGACAAATTCCCTCTCCTGTACAGGTAGAGATGGAAGTCAGATAACTAACAGAAATCCTTATTGGAATGAATAGGGCTCAAATCACATAGTAAATGGTTTCATTAGTGATATTGTCTCAGTATAATTTCCAGTCCTAGATTTTCTTAATCCAAAACAGACTCAAGTCGGTGATGTGTACTTGCCTATAGAACCAGACGATTGGCAGGTGATCATTTATCCTGCATTTGAAATGCAGTAGAAGGTAAAGCAAAAAGCATAAAGACAGCTTCTGTAGATAATTCTTAAATATATATGCTTCAGAAATGTCAATGGCCAGGTATTCAAAACAAATTTATTTACTTTAGAACTCAAATATCAAATGACTCTGGGATATTCTGGAAGTTCTGAAGTGTATTTGATTTATTCCAAAAGATTCTTTGTAAATTGGATTTTAAAAAATGCAGTTATTCTTCTCTATGGAGGTCCACAGAGCAGAAAAAAAAATCCAGTTATGTACTATGTTTCCAGAAAACCTCACCAATTCTGAATTTTTAGACCCTTTGAATAGTGTAGCTTAATTTAATTTCTGTGTCTTCACATATTTGAATTCATGTTTTCTTAGAATAAGAGTTATATTAAAAATACAAACATAAAGATGGTGTCAAATTCAAATAAATATATATTGGGAAACTACTATGTGCCAGATATTGAAGATATTGGAGATTTGAGTGGAAGAATAGATACATAGACATTGATAGGCAAATATTGATAGAGATAGGGATGGAGACATATATCTGTTTATCTGTCTACCTATTTTTTGGTATGTCACATTGGGCAAATATCTTCCCATTATATAACAGGAGGTTAGCACAGTATAATGGATGGTAGTCAAATACTGTCTTTACGCCTGTGATGCTTTATGGTGCAGAACCACTAACAACTGGGTAAGTTGAAAGTAAAGTGAAAAAGTTTCATTGGAAACCTGAGCTCTTTTTGCTTCTACTCTTTTTCCTTTTGAAAACTATACAGATTATTATGGTAAAACCATCACATTTTCAAGAATATAATAAAGGGTTATTGTAAACCAGGATTTTGTCTTTTTAAGGAAGTAAGAAGTTTTAGTGGGAGAAAGATTAACAGATAATAGAGCATAATCCTGGCATCACCTTCCCCAAAACCTTATATTATATTACATTTTTTTTCTAGGAAGATGTACTGTGAGGTAAAATTATATCTATTAGTTCTTAGTAGCAAACCATAGTTAAGAATATACCTAGAATGTGAGTTTCTCATCATTGTGCCTTCTGTCTTATTTATAGTTTGTACTTTCTAAGCTATGCTGGCATATTTATAAGTAAGAATCTCAATCTTCAGAGTTTAATTAACACATTTGACATATTTTATGTCTGAATTGCTTTCTCTGTTTGACTTTGATTGTATGCCTTTGGGGTAGAGACTATGTAGATAATGATTTATATAGTGATGCATACTTGCAGTTCAATAAATTATAAACAGTAAAGAAATATTGCTAGCAAAGACACAACTCTGATGCTAAGGACAAATTGGCTAAATGACTTAGAATTATTTTTATCTTTATATAGGAAAGCAACGACATAACATCTTCACTAAATGGAGTAATGCTTTTCATCATTTTAATATCTCAAATTAATCTAGGTGTGCATGTTCTCTCTTCCTCCCATTTGAAGCTTTAAATTCAGCTTTACATACATATTGTAAAATGCTATCATTTTACTGAATATGAACTTTTGTGTAATATCGAATAAGAACTGAGTTGGCAAATGATATAGTCTAGTTCATCAGCTGAGCACAGCATACACAGTAACATTTGGAGCCACTCCAAATTAGCTTACATAATGAAGGTGAACATATTTCACTTGTACTTACCTTTATCTCTGGCTGTCATATACCATTAACTTTCAAATCATGAACTGTTCAGTCTTGTGTTTTGTTATCAGTGATCAATTCTTTGGCATTCTATGCAGAGAGCATCTCTCTAGGATGTCAAATCAGAGAAGAATGTACTTATGCTCCTTGCTTCATTGTGATATTCATGTAGGTTGAAGTTTGATGGAAGGAAAAAGTCCGGTAGAAGATGTTCATGATTTTGCTCATTCCCACCTCAGGGCCTCTGACAAGTTGTTGTCTGCCTGTAACACTCTTCTGCTTCTCCTTCTTATATGATTCTCTCATCTTTTCTCTGACAACTTATTACTCTTCATTCATATTTCAAATGAAATTATTCTTCCTCACGAGTGCCTTCTAGTCCACTTCTACCTTCTCCCTAAGTTAGAGTACCTTATTAACATTACTGAAACCCCCTGTACTTCACATAAAATTATATTTATTAGAATAGCCATTACTTATTTGAGATTCATCTTCTTAGCCAGATAATAAATCCCATAAAGGGATGAACTTCCTGAATTCTTTACTATTGTGAAAGGAAAATAAATCTTGGGACCTCAAAATCACTAAGCTAAGGGGAAAAGTCAAGCTAGAAACTGCTTAAGGCAAATCTGCCTCCTATTCTCTTCAAGGTCACCCCTCTGTTCATTGAGATAAATGTGCATATGACCACCTCCTTTGGATAGGCTACTCAGAAACTCAAAAGAATGCAAACATTTCTCCCTTATCTACCTATGACCTCGAAGCCTCCTCCCTGCTTCAAGTTTTCGCCCTTTGCTTCTAGTTGTCCCACCTTCTGGGGCCTAACCAATGTTCATCTTATATGTGTTGATTAATGTCTCATGTCTCCTTAAAATGTGTAAAACCAAACTGTGATCTGACCACCTTGGGCACAAGTCATCATGACCCCTTGAGGCTGTGTTATGTGAGTGTGTCCTTAGCCTTGGCAAAATAAACTTTCTAAATTAATTGCAACCTGCCTCAGATATTTGGGGTTCACACTTTTTGTCCCCAGAATACCAATCTGGGATATACATGGCAATTATTTAATAATCATTTGCTGGTTGATTGGAAGAACTTTCTCTGATCATTTATGACAACTATCCAGTAAGATCACACGTATTCTTCCGACGAAAGGGTGAAGATTTACTTTTGAATTTGGCTTGTAAATCGAGGAAGGCATTTTGGTATCACAAATAGCTTTGAGGCTCAATCAATCAGTATATGATACAAATCATGTGATTTACTTGAGGGACACTAATATATCAATGCAAAATGTTCAATAAATGTTCATACAAGCTGCACATTTCTAGGTTTATAACCTGCTGTAAGTTGAACTGGCAAAGTTAACTTTGATTTTTTCCTTGGAAATGATATAAGATTATGTATTGGCATCTTCTGCAGAAAAAAAAAAGAAAGATTCACTAACGATCTACATTTGAACATAGCACAGACTAAAAGGACTGCATTACAAAGGTTTATTCTTATTCTTGAGTGATCCCTTGAGCAGTGATGAGAAGAAGGACTGGGAGGATAAGAAGAAATGGCTACAAAAGGCTGGAGACAGGCAGAACCTAAAGTCTGATGAAACCCAGAGAAAAGAGCTTTTCAATCTGAGGAAAGAATCACAGCTGCAGTATTGAAACACATGGGCACCTGCTAAATAACTCATCACAAGACAGAGTCATTACCAACCAACATGGTCCCATAATGTTGGAGCTATATGAATACCTGTATGTTACTGGTAGAGCAATGTGTAAATTATGGTCAACAATTTGTATTTGTGCTTGTTTGTTTTGGTGAATCAAGAAATTCCTGTATTACTGGAAATTACATAGGAAATTCCTTTATCACTCTCTATACATATATTTTATGAGAAGAAGAAGAAATGCAACATCTAATTGATACTTTATGATGCAATGAGATCAGAATTCTCTCTCTACCTATCCAGGCCTGCAGATTTTTTTTTTTTGAAAGAAAGAAAAACAGAGAAAAGGCAAAAGAAAGAAAGAACAAAAGAAAGAAACAAAAAGAATGAAAGAGAGAAAGAAAGAGGAAGAGAAAGAGGGAGACAGAACGGGATTCTTGTTTTATTGCCCAGGCTAGAATGCAGTCTAAAAATGGGTATTAAAAACCTCTTTTATGCCAATAATTGTGCTTAACAATGGAGACAGGAAGGAATAAGGGATGAAAATAACAAACAAGCGGCCAACCAATATTTTATTTAAACCTGTGAAATGCTATGCAATTGCTGAGGAGTGATTTACTTCCAATTATGTGGTCACTTTTAAAATAGGTGTAATGTGATACTGAGAAAAATGTATGTTTTGTGGATTTGGGGAGGAGAGTTCTGTAAATATTTGTTAAGTTTACTTGTTCCAGGTCTGAGTTCAAGTCCTGGATATC
>PVKP010038101.1:0-21132 GCA_004027715.1 Plecturocebus donacophilus
ATCCTATGGGTCAGAGATGACTCATCTCCATTAACCCCGAAAAGGCTACGTGTTGATTTTTATCTTCAGCCACAGAGGAAATCCTCCCCTTTAACCAGAGCTCTCTTTACCCCCAAGTCCCCATAGGAGAGCTTCAAGCAGCTGCCAGCTTTCTCCCGGGATCTCTCTTACTCGCTCACTCCCCACTCCATCTCCTCACTTTTCCTCCTTCCTCTACCTGACTCTTCTCTTTTGGGTCTCTCTATCTCTGTCTAATAGGAGCATCTTTCTCTCGCTTTTCTGCTCTAGTCACCCTTCAGTCTGGCTACTTCCACTCACAACTCCCTGCCACACGCACCATTGGACTTTTCCTGTTTTTGTGACAGAACCATTCAGGCGAAAACCCCCAACACTTCTGCCATCAAACCTACAAGCTGCCTGCATCTGTGTCCCTGTTAGAGGAGGAGAGGTGACCCTGCCCCTGTGTTGTGGGTTCCGTGGCCTCCTGTCTTCCAGAGACCTCGTGTCATCCATTAGTTTCTCCGTTGTCTTTCTCCTCCTTCTGTCTTCGGCACGTCTTTCTCTTTCCATCCTTCTTATTTCCACTCGCACCTGCTCGCGTCTCCTTCAGCTTGAAAACCCCCGGGCCTTACTCACCACCAGTGTGATTCCCACCACTCTCTTACTCTTTGGGTCGGAGCTTCCAAAGGATTAGCTCTGCTCGGTGTCCCTATTGCCTCACCTCTCACATTTTCTATGACCCACTAGAAAACCCACGTGGGCCCGCACACACCTCTCCTAAAAGGGTTCTCCCTCCAAAGTCACTGGCGACCTCCGTGTGACTATCTAACGGACATTCTCTGGCCCTCATCTCAGTTGACTCTCAGCTGCGGTCAACACTGTTGGGCACTCTCCTCTTTCTTTCTTTCCCCTCCTTTTGTCTTCCTTAGGCTTCCACAACAACACATTCTCGTCTTAGTTTCTTCATTTTGGCCACGGCTTAATACCTTTACTCGGAGCACCTCCTCCCCAGGGCCCTTTCAAGATGGCATTTCCAGGGCTTTGGTTTTACTTACTTCTCCAGTTGTCTACTCTTTCTCTATACACTTTTCTGTATGACCGTAACTACCATTACCATTGAAATCAAAGTTTCTCAGAGTGTGGCTTGTGGGCCAGCCTGTGTCAGGATCACAGTGAAAGCGAAATGGGAATGTTCAGATTTCATGGCCCTATTCAGGGCTACCAGATGAACTCTGTGGGAGGGAACGTGAAACCTGCATTGGAAATAAGTCACCCAGGTTGTTCTCACACCCGCACACTATTTGTCAGTGACCGCCTGGCTGACCTTAACAGTGGCAGCTCAACACCTCCATCTGGTGGCTTTTGGACACCGTCGTCTTCTTTTTGCAAATACAGTCTGTCTATGGAGATTAGGAAACTATTAGGAATGTGAGAAATGAGAAAGAAATAGAAAAGAAACAGGTTATGAATGGAGTCGCTGTTCCACGAATAATCAAGATTGGATGAATTATATCATTTAATGACATGTCTGGCAGCAAAGTACAACTTGTCTATAATACGGTTTTGAGAGTAGATGAAATGGACACATTTCCATTCTCATCTAAGGGCAGGGAAAACACAGGTGTTGGATGAGGTCCCCTCTACACATCATGACACCCAAATTTCTGACTCTAACAATGCTGCATTTAATGAATCTGTAAAGTTAGTCTTCCGGAAGTTAGCTAAGAAAGAGCCCTCGGCTTTCCATGAATAACATAATAGGGGTTTTGATTCCCATTTCTCTGACGATTAGTGATGTGAATCGCTTTTTCATAAACCTGTGGGCCATTTGTACGTCTTCTTTCGGGAAATGTCAATTCAGATCCTTGGCCCACTTTTTAAGGGGATTATGTTTCTCCTGTCGAGGCGTTTGAGTTCCTAGTATGTTCTGGATATTAGTCACCTGTCGGATGATTCGTTTGCAAATATCTTCTCCCATTCAACAGGTTGTTTTTGTTCTCTCCTGATGGTGTGCAGAAGCTTTGTGGTTGTATGCACTGTATTTGTCTATTTTTGGTTGCCTCTGTTGCCTGGGCTATCAAAGTCTTAGAAATTTTTTGCCTAGACCAGTATCCAGGAGAGTTTGCCCTAGGGGTTTCCTTCTACCATTTATATAGCTTCAGGTGTTTTATGTAAGCCTTTAATCTATTTTGAGTTGGGTTTTGTACGTGGTGAGAGACACGGGTCTCATTTCACTAATCACCACAGAAATGCAAACCAAAACCACAATGGCATATCATCTTTCCCCAGTCCGAATGGACACTGTTTAAAAAGACACAAAACAGCAGAGGTTGGCAAGGGTGCACAGCGAAGGGAATTCTTATAACCTGTTGGTGGGAGTGTAAACTACTCCAGCCACCGTGGAGAACAGACTGGCGACTTCTCAACAAAACGGAAAACAGAACTACCATTCAGTGCAGCAATCCCCCTACTGAGTATCTACTGAAAGGAAAAGAAATCAATATATCAAAAAAAAAAAAAAAAAAGAAAAAGAAAAAAAATTCCTGTTCTCAAATGTTGACTACAGCACTATTCACAAAAGCAAAGATGTGGAATCAACTTAAGTGTCCGTCAACAGATGAATGTTTTTTTAAAAAGATGGTGTATATATGTGGATATATATGTGTGTGAATTTGTGCGTGTGTGTGTTTCTGTGTAACACGATTTATCCATAATAAAAAGACGGAAATCGTGTCATTTGCAGCAACATGGATGGAACTCGAGGTCCCTATCGCCCATGAAATAACGCAGGCAGAAAAAAGACAAATATCACGTGTCCTGACTTACATGTGGGAGCGAAAACGTCTGATGGCATGGAGGTAGACAGTGGACAGAGAGAGAACAGAGACCGGGAAGAGCGAGTCGGCAGGGGGAGGGTGAGGAGAAGTCGGTTGAAGGGAGCAAACCTACAGTAAGGTAGAAGCAATGAATTCCGTGTTCGAGGGCAGAGTAGGGTGACGGTCCTTCACAAAAATGTATTGTACTCGGGGGACGGACACCCTAAGTACCCCGACTTAATCACTACACACTGTACACACTTAACAAAATTCACATGTACCCGTAAATTTGTCTACAAAATACAAAAATTAAAATTAATAACAAATAAAGAAATATTATAATATGAGGCACTGTAAGGTAACTTAAATTCTACTTTCAAATCTTTGGTCTAGTTATAAAAATAATACATCTTTGCTCTAAAATGTCATAAAAAATATAATTTATAAAGGAAATGATATTCACACACGATTCCGCCAAGTAGATCTAGTATTGCATTTAAACTCCACGGTGTCATTTCCTTTCATCCCTTTGTGTCTCCAGATAGATAGAGGGGTGGGTATAGATAAAGACATAGCTATAGACTCAGGTAGATATAGATATAGGTTCCTTTACACCTTCTAAAGTGACCTTTAACTTTCGTACCTATCGTAGTTTGCTACCAGCTCTGCAAGGTTTTGTTTCGTTTTGTTCTGAATCATGCATTTTCCTTCTTTCATCCACACTGAGCAGCCAAAGTCTTCAAGATTTTATTCACTCTGACCATGCTTTCACACTGCCTGTACTAGTAATAGGTTAATAGTAAGGCTACTGTATGCTGGTCCCTTTGAATTCACCCCCTTGTGACCCTCAGCATTCCACTGGGTCATAGAAAGCCGCCAGTGCATTGGGTAAGGAACAGTGGGCAAAGGCTACCTGAGCCCTTCCTGTACTTCAAAGTGTTCATGAGATCATGTATTTGAATGTGGTTTCCTACGGTGACCTTACTGAAAATTGTCTGTCATTTCCCTTATTCGTGTTAAGCATTGCCTCAGACTGATGTCCGTCACAATGGCATGTTACTGCTGAAAAAGGTGTAGAGTAGTGTGAAAATATCTGGAGAGTTTACCAGTGCCCCAAGAGGTAGTCAATCTACAGGTGTCTGTGTACCATAGATACAACATGATTTCATAAGTCGCCTCAGTGCTAATTCTTAGAGCAGCACGTTGCCAATACCTCTCCATCTCGATCACTGCCAGTTTACTCCTTCTAATTACCTGGACTCGTGACAAAACATTTTCTCACTGTTTTAGGAGCCCGTGGTGTAGAATTTTGTCGAGGCGATGTGACAGCCTAAATATCACGCACGCTTTGCTGTTCCATTCGGAGTCTCAAAGAAATCAAGGTGAGAGTCTGGCTTTCAGAGATGTGCTCAGCAGATGAAATATTGGTGATGGATACTGAGATGTGGGTGGGAGTTCAACAGGTGAGGGAGGGTGGGAAAGAGGGCCCATGCAATAAGCAATATAGGATCCAGGCCCGTGCAAGGGTACAGGGACAGAGACCACAGGCTCAACATCATCCCTCTCAGGGAAAAGCAAATCAAACCACTTGTACCACGAAAGCTGCCGACATTTAAAAAATATTAAAATGAACACATCGAGTCCAGCTCGGCCCTTGTCTTGTAGGTGGCATGTGTGGACTGGAACACATGGCTGGGTGTTGCTCCGGGTGTCTGAACCTGATGCTGTGCTGGGCTGTCTCGAACCTCCTCCAGAGAGCTGACTCTGGGCATCCCTCGCCAGCTCCGCATTCAGGGAGCCGCCGATGTTGGGAGCCTGGAACTGGCTGGGATGGGAGTAGTCACCATCCCCCCCCCAAAAAATGGGAACACGCTGAGAACCGCACCCTGTCTCCCGAGGGCCTGTGCCCAGCCCATTGTCACTGCCCAGGACGGACCACACCGCAGGGCCGCCTCTGGTTCCTGAACAGGAGGAGGCACAAGAGCGGCATCCGGGGGCAGCTGTGTCTCTCTAATGAACAGGAAGGCCTGACTGGGAGAGGAAGCATGGGCCGTGTGCCCGGGCGGAAAGGTACCCCTGCCTCGGGGCATGTGAAGCATTAGTGAGCACCGGGTTCCAGCAGTATGTGCTGAGCACAGATCTCAGTGTGAGGGGTTCACCCCACCTCCCTGTCGTCCCAGGTCGCGGGCGCGTTGCTCTTCACGGGGACCACGGCCTGCGGCCACCCCGAGCAATCCACCTCGGTCGAGATGAAGGGTCAGGGTCCCTTTCTTCCTGCCACAACCTCCGTTCAGGCGCTGCCTTCCTGTGCGTGCAGGTGTTCTACCCTCTTACGTTTTGGCCTCTGCAGGTCGCTTTGAACTGACCGAGGATCCCGGATCCAGCCTGCACAAAAGATCCCGCCTGGCCTCGTGTGTTCTGGCGGTGGGACAGGCAGGCGGCCCCTAACGGGCCCTGGGCCCTGAATCCCTGTGCCCCAAGGGAGAAGAGAACCTGCGGCGCCTTGACTTGCCTCCCTCCATGCTCCGATCTGTAAACTTCCCCTGCCCCCAGCAGCGCCTATGCCAAGGAGGATTCCCAAGCATGTTGCGAATCCTCTACTGGTTCCCGCGCGAGCTTGGGTGGGTGTAGGGGGGCTGTAACCGAGGGAGCTCCAGATCCACGCGGAGCCTCTGAGGATGTATTGGCACTTCCCGTGCCCCGTAGAAAACCGTTATCCAGGAGAACGCCTTCCGGACGACATCCCGGTTTCTATGACAACTAGGGGAAGCGTTTCTTTCCTGGCGGCACACACATTTCGCAAGGATATCCACGGCCCGGACAGCTGGAAGAGCTGTGGGAGCGTCAAGGCTGGTAGGTGTCTGCTATCGATGCCACTGCGTGGGTGGCTGGGGGAGGTGAGGGGGCTTGGGGGAGAGGGCTGTGAGGGGGTGCGTGCTGGGGGTGTGTGCGAATGTGCGTGTTTGTGTGGATGTGTGTGTGGATGAGTGGGGGTGTGTGGACGTGTGTGTGTGTCTCTGAGTGTGTGGGGGGTTGTGGGGGGTGGATGAGGGTGTGTGTGTGTGTCTCTCTGAGCGTGTCTGTTTGTGTGTGTGTGTGTGTATGCGCGTGTGTGAGGGGGTGTGTGTGTCACTGAGTTGACCACTCGGGGCTGTCATCCCTGCTGTTGATGAGGAAGGCGGGCAGCTTCCGAGGAACCGGGGCTGAGGGCTGAGTAGCGAGCGTGTCATCCCTGGCTCATTGTCTGGAGGTGACACCTGTTGTGCCATAGAGCACCATCACCCGAGTCCTTTAAATAAAGCAGAGATGCCCCAGGGATGTCTGAACTTAAGGGACAGTGGCGGGTCCCCTTCACGATGTCGCTTCACTCGCCTCCTGAGTGTAAAAGCTCACGGTGCACACATTAGGAGAGGGAGATTTGAGGTCAGCAAATGCCGAGCTGCAAGGGGCAGTGCGGGAAGGCCTCCCGTCACTCTGAGCAAGCCAGGGTTCCCGCTGTGCTCATCCTGGGTGGCTGACCCGTGAGATGAGACACCTGTTCTCTAAAAAGCGAATTTCCTGGTATCACTCCACTAACTACGCTGAGCTGAATGGAGTGAAAACCAGTGAGGGGCCCCTTCTCGATGACGGCCGCGAAAAACACGCTCCTTCACTGGGGCGGGCCGCTGTGTTCCTCTTCTCTACAAAACAGCCCCGCTCTCTCCACGCCAGAGAGCGGGGCCACAGTTCACTAATTGCATCCTCTACTGACGCATGCAATTAGTGAACAGCATAAGGAGAAAACTGGACTCTCCCCCGACTGTTCTACAAGTGCACTGCAAACCCTAGGAAAGCGTAGGGCCTGTCTTTAAAGGCAAGTTCAAAGTTCACATGCACTTCGCCTGCGCAAAGGAGACGTGCAGGAGCACGCAAGAATGCGCTTCCTTTGCAGAAACCATGTTATGCACGGTGCCTGTGTTGGACTAAAGGATGCTGCCAGCTCATCCTTTGGAGGAAACTCCTGCTTGGGGGAGGGTCTAAAATCACGCACCCAGCAGCCGACAGCAGCTCCACAAAGCTCTGGTGATGGTAGGGAGGGGTGCTAGGGGGAGGGAGGGACAAGGCCTGCCTCTTGGTGGGAGGGGGACCGTGTCAGGAAAGCGGCCCCACTTTGAGACGAGCTGCTGAGGAATGTGTCCTTTTACTTTGTCCTGAAACGTAAATAAACCCCTCACTTGAGAAACGAATTAACGGAGGGCTTCCGAAACAATTATCCCCCAAATCGTGGCTGTTGACGGCAGAAATAAAGCCTCATGGCCGTCTAATTCCTTCATCCCTCAACTAAAGAGCAATTGGAACAGAACAAAAGTTATACACCAACAATAGACAATACTCCACCGCTAATTCTTTAGTGACCTGAAATGGACTATGATGCTACAGGTTGTAGAGTCACTACTGCTCCTGTCCTCCTTTCATTTTCATCTGCGTAGGCTCGTTGGGCAGGCAGTGTTTGATTTCACTGTGAAGTAAAAGATTAAACACATTGTCCTACTCAGTCCATACTCTGAGAATTTGGGCTCACTCACGAAGCTGAGCTGGGCGGAGTGAACGTTCCATTTTCATCACATGGATCCCGCTACGCAGAAGTAGATCAATGTTTGCATGTCATTGTCTACCTGGATCTGTGATATAGACAGATGAAGGTATACCCAGACAGAGGTAGATGTAGACCTATCTAGCTATCTTGCTCTGTCTCTAGCCATTCTGCTGTCCATCCATCGTCTCTCTGTCTTTATCCATCTCTCTTTCTCTCTATCCATCCATCACCATCTATCTACTCTTATCATTCTTCATATCTATCAAGTCTCTATCTTCTATAAAATTACATTTCTCTATCTCTACATCCAGCTGTCTTTCTCTCTGCATATCTCTTCATCGTCTGTCTCCATCATCTGTGTCTCTCTCTATTATTCTGAGTGTCAATAGACCCTCTAGCTACTATATTGTCTATCTCGATCTTTACATCCATCTATTTGTATCTATCCCTATGAAGCAATCAACCCTGTCCACCTATATCCATCTCTACTTCTATGCATCCGTCTAGCTCTCTGTCTATGCATCTGTCTGTCCCCCCACCTTTCAGCCTACCTACTACTGACCTGTCTCTCTCTCTCTCTCTCTCTCTCTCTCTCTCTCTCTCTTTCTCTCTCAGGAGAGAAAACAATTGTGTCTCCCTTACTACAAAATGTGGGGAGAGAGTTGCCAGCAAGGCTATATGCAAACCCTCGATAGCAGGTATTTGGGTGATGGGCAACGCAGGTGGTGAGAGAACATGTAATATTTTGATTTCACGCACTTCCCTTCGGATGGTCTCTCTTAAGGAGGCATGGCTTTGGCCATCGAAAATGTAACTGTAAGGGATATCTTGGTTGTCTGTAGAAGGCAGTCCCTTAAAGTGTTTCACACCTGTAAACATGTCGCCAAATGCCAATACTGAAGAATATTCAAATGGCTGTACAAACTGTAAGCCTTTTACGAATCTTACAGACATATGCATGTATCAATAGAACAACCGTTCCGGAGTGTGTGGACTCATATACTCGCAGTAAGCATTTCTGGGTGATTGGATTGCTGATGCTTGCTATATTTCCTATGTAGAAATTTTAGACATCCCTCTAGATGTTTCCCTGTCCTTGTTTAAAATAAGGAACTAAATGGAGAAGAAAACAGCATTTGTACTGGAAGCAGAAACATTTACAGGAATGTGTAGAGGCAGCGAGCACGGATTCTATGCATCAGTGCCAGGCACCTTGAGTTTCCCACGTGTGCGTGTGTGTGTGTGCGTGCATGCCCGCACGCATGTATGTGTGTGTGTGTGTGTCTGTGTGTGTGCAGAGAGAGAGACGAGAGGGAGGAGAGAGAGGGAGAGGAGGAGAGACTCTGTATTTTGGGATGTGGGTAGACATTGGCTCGGGCTTGTGGTGCCCAGTGGTACCTGTTTGGTGACATGGGTTGGCAGGTCTAATTAAGGGGAGATTGAAGTGCTTGGGTCATTGGTGATTCCTTCTGACTTTTGTTCTGGGTCCTCGGGGGAAACCTGTGCTTGACAGCCCAGCACTCTGAGTTCTCTAAAGCAGGGGGGCATTAAACCTGTATCATCATATACCCTCATCTAAGAAAGGTTTTGGGCAACTTTTCCCTAAAGCTTGTATATGTCATCATCATCATACATCTCATATTACATCCACCTGTGGGCATGAAAAAAGACACACACATGCCTGCATTTATTGAGGAAATGATCTTTGCCCTGTGAAACCTGTAATTTGAAGTCCGTAGTGTGTGAGCTAAAAATGCAAACAAGCTGAGGTGCTCAGTATTGCACAGGACCAAGTTTTGTACTTGGGCTGTGGAAAACAACAGCATGCTAGCAGAGCATTTCACTTTGGGAGGTGGGAAGTGAAGGACTGACACAAGGGTCGCATCTCAGTGCGCGTTTCTGTAATATGGAACATTTCATTAGGTAAAGTTTGGAACCCTCAGGGAAACTTCCCTGTAAAGACGTTCACACAAAGGAGGTAGGAACATGGGCATTCACAAGACAATGTGTCCAGTTATGCTCTTCAGTTAGGAGCTCTAGTCGAAGATACTGTGTGCACGCGTGCATGCACCTGGGCACGCCAGCAATGCCTTGGAAGCAGGCACATTATCGTGTAGAGTGAGCTTCTGTGACGTGGTGTCCCTTTCGTATGTCCGTCTACACGTTTCGTATTCTATGCAAACCCGTTTCATGTTGAGAATCAGAGAAACACAGTAACAAGGCAAGACTCACCTGTCACGTTTCCTTATTTTATCAATCTCATTGAGCACATTTCATTACACACACACATGCACACACACACACACACACACACACACAGAGAGAGAGAGAGAGAGAGAGAGAGGAGAGAGAGAGAGACACTGCTAGTATTGAATCCATATATCTTTGGCGGATGCCATCAGGAAAGCAGTAGTTCCCACGGTTCTGAAACGGGAAAAGACTGGCATACACTAAATGGCGTAACAGGGAAATAGTTTGAGATGCAAAAGAAGAAAAAAAATATGACGTCTACATGATGCCTGAGATGAAGACATCAGTTCCGTTTCAAAAGGGCATGCATTGGAGAGTTGGGGAGGGGAACCGGATAAATCACTTGATTGGCTTAATTTCCTATCTGTGTTTGGGTTTCCAGATTGACATTAGGAGTGCATAGGTCCTGAGCATCGACACGTGGTGCCACTGGGATGCCAGAAAAATAGCGCTCTTCGGCGGCATGGAGCAAGGCTGAAGGGTCTCCACACCAGCGCTTGCCGTGTGAGTAGCAAGAGATTCAGCTCACAGAACCAAACCTGCTGCGATCCACGTGACACTGGGTAAGATTTCCCCACTTACTAAACATTCACTATTTCATGCTGACATTTCGGAGTGGAATTTTCCTTGCCTGTCGTTGTACAGACCCTTGTTGTCAGGATAAGAGTCACAGATTTGGTGTTGGGGGGCAAAAGTTTAAAGCCACGGCAGAGAGGTGCAAGTGGCAGCCAGTGACCGGTGCCTGCAGCGATCCTCATGACCGATGGTAGCCAGTAATCACCAGGATGATCTCCATGCAGCTCTGCGTTCTAAGTCCGTGCTCTTGCACGATACGGTACCGACACCCAGTGTCTGCATGTGGGAGAGCTCCTTGGGCTTCCTGGGGTGCACAGCTCCATACTGGTCACCCTGGGAATAAAAACATGAAGCATTTCTCTAGGTTCCCTCCCGAGGAGCCCAAAGCCACAGAATCCTCAATAAGAAACATGGAGTCCCTGTCGGGACACCCACCTCCCCAAGCAGGTGCTCCTCAATACGGAATTGCTAAAATTAGGACGAGGCCTTGGGTTTGGTGTGTCAGAAAGCTCCTGTGCACCTTCTGGATGTTCCCAAATACCTGCCATCTGTCTATCCCTCTGTCTAAGACTCGCTTGTCATGTTTCCTTATTTTATTGACCTCGCTGAGCAGGGTGCTTCGCATTTCACAAAAGGATGCGTTTCTGATACCTTTCTGCTCTCCCTTTTCCACACTGCAGTTTACTCCAGTATCACCCACTGGAAACACGAGTTCAAGTGTCTCAGGGAGATTCAGGAGGAGGAACACAGCCCACCCACCCTACACACCCTTTGCAATCCGAAGGCAAAGGATGCTTTGCAGAGCAGCTTGGTTGAGGAGAGACCTGCGGTAGCAGAGGGTGTGGCAGGCAGACCCCTCGGCCTCCCTGAGCTACCTGATCTACCTCTTCACACACGACTCAGCTCATCATGGACTCCGAGTACGTCCTATGCTCTTGGAAAGGCCGCCTATGGCCAGCAAAGGTTTTGTGCACACGTGCGACTTCACCAAAAACGATGCGTCAAGTGGCACCTTCCCTAGAAGTTCAAATCCTCGCAGTAGATGAAAAAATCAAGGTGAGCGGCACAGACGTGAAGATCCCAACCAAGTCTGAAATGGAAGACATTGCCGCCTCTGCAGCGGCACAGAGGATGGTCGGTGCCTCACCCGGAGAGAAGTTGGGGTACAGAGGAACCCTTCAGGTGGTCCTGGAGATTCTGAACGAGAGAACAAATCTTCGTGGACGAAGAAAACCACATGAACAAGAGAGCACCACGCCCTCTCAGCCTTCTCAAAAGGTGCCGGAAAAACCAGCCAGTTCCCTCCCTCAGGAAGAAGACTGGAGACACACACGCGACTTCAGGAAGAGTCTTGGGAAGAGGGCAAACCCAACGTCGCCGACGGTCCCTTCAGAGAGTAAGCGTGCCCTGTGGGATGACAGGTCACAGGAGCCCACAGCCATGGCCCCTACTCCAGGCACCATGCGCGGTGGCAGGTCCCGGACACGCAGGGCCGTTGCCCCTACTCCAGGCGCCCTCCCCAGTGACAGGTCAGGGGCGAGCAAGGCCATTGCCTCGACTCCAGGAGCCTTGTGCAGTGGAAGGTCACTGGCACACAGGGGAATTGCCCCTAATCCAGGCGCCCTGCGAGGTTACAGGTCACAGGCGCGCACCAGCCCCGCCCCTACTCCAGGTTCCTTATTGGGTGACAGGTCAGGAGCACGGAGGGCCATTGCCCCTACTCCATGCACGCTGTGCGGGGTCGAGTCACGGCTGGGCACGGTCATGGCCCTGACTCCAGGCGCCCTGAGAGGTAACAGGTCCCGGGCGCGCACCAACATTGCCCCTACTCCGGGATCCCTGCGAGGTTACAGGTCACGGGCCCGCACCGGCCATGCCCCTACTCCAGGCACCCTGCGGGGTTATAGGTCCCCAGCATGCACGGTCATTGCCCCTACTGCAGGCATCCTGCACTGTGAAAGGTCACGGGCGCGCACCAGCCTCGCCCCTACTCCAGGTGCCTTATTGGGTGACAGGTCAGGAGCACGGAGGGCCATTGTCCCTACTCCATGCACACTGTGCGGGGTCGAGTCACGGGTGGGCACGGGCGTTGCCCCTACTCCAGATGCCCTGTGCGGGGACAAGTCACCGTGGCATAGGGCCGCTGCTCCTAATCCAAGTGCCCTGCGCGGTGCCAGGTCAGGAGAACGCACGGCCGTTGGTCCTACTCCAGGCGCCCTGCCCAGTGACAGGTCAGGGGCGAGCAGGGCCATTGACCCTACTCCAGGCGCCTTGTGCAGTGGAAGGTCACGGGCACACAGGGGAAGTGCCCCTACTCCAGGCGCACTGTGCGCGGACAGGTCACGGGTGGGCGTCGGCATTGTCCCTACTCCAGGTGCCCCTCGCGGTGACAGGTCACGGGCACGCAGGGCCATAGTCCCTACTCCAGGCGCCCTGCTCGGGGACAGGTCGTGGGCACGTGCTGCCGTTGCTATTACTCCAGGGGCCCTGTGCGGTGGCAGGTCATGGAAACGCAGGGCCGTTGCTCCCAATCCAGGGGCCCTGTGCAATGACAGGTCATGGACGCATATGGCCATTGCTCCTACTCCAGGTGCCCTGCACGGTGACAGCTCACCAGCACGCACGGCCACTGCTCCGACTCCAGGTGCCCTGTGCGGTGACAGCTCAGGAGAACGCACGACGACTGCTCCTACTCCAGGCGCCCTGCGTGGCGACGGCTCTCAGGCCCACACGGCCATTGCTCCTACTCCTGGCACCCTGTGCGGTGACAGCTCACCGTCGCGCATGGCCGTAGACCCTATATCAGGGACCCTGCGTGGTGACAGGTCACAGAAACGCAAGGCCTTCACTCCTACTCCAGGCGCCCTGCGTGGCGACAGCTCAGGAGAACACACGGCCACTGCTCCGACTCCAGGTGCCCTGTGCGGTGACAGCTCAGGAGAACGCACGACGACTGCTCCTACTCCAGGCGCCCTGCGTGGCGACGGCTCTCAGGCCCACACGGCCATTGCTCCTACTCCAGGCACTAAGCGCGGTGACAGCTCAACGACGTGCACGGACATCGCTCCTTCTCCAGGTGCCCTGCACGGTGACAGGTCACCAATGCACGTGGCCATTGCTTCTAATCTAGGCGCCCTGCACGGTGACGGCTCACCATGGCACACGGCCACTGCCCCTACGCCAGAGGCCCTGCGTGGCAACAGCTCACGGAAACTCAAGCCCATCGCTCCTGCTCCAGACGCCCTTCGCACTGACGGCTCAGGAGAACGCACGGACATTGCCCCTACTCCAGGCGCCCTGCACGGTGACAGGTCACAGACACATATGGCCGTTGCTCCTACTCCAGGTGGAATGCAAGCACAGGCGTTGCAAAGCTGCCGTGCCGGCCAGGATTCCCTGACACTTTCGTGGCATGGTTGTGAGATAAAGGGCAAGAAAAGAGCCAACGCCTCAACTCTTATGTCGCTGCCTCCCACAGTGATGGGGAAGGGTGCATCTCGGCCCCCGGGCCTCACCAGCCCTGCGCCCCCCGCTCTGAAGGAAGACACGCTGGACAGCCGCCCGAAGAAGACCCCGCCTGCTTCCCTTGAACGCTCTCCCTTCTCGGGGGACATTCAGGACCCTGGAGAGGGTGCCTGCAAGCCAGGCTGGGCAGGTCTGGCCACATCCTCTGGGTCCCCTCAGCAGAGGCTGCCTTCTTTACTGTGGATTGCCGAGAGAAAAAAGAAGCTTCCGGGTCCAGATTTTCAGAGGAGACCTCGAAGACCTCAGCCCCCTGGTGATGCTAGGGTTGCTAATCCCATGACCGCCGTTCAGAGGGCTGGCAGAAAACAGGATGGGCAGCCTGCCAGCCTTGCTCTTCCACGGGAGCCACGTCCCATTGAAAGGGGAACGCTGGTCTGGTTCAAATTTCAGGATCATCCGTTTTGGCCAGCAGTGGTCAAGAGTGTCAGCAACACAGACAAGACCGCGAGGGTGCTCTTGCTGGAGGACGACCTGCACCGTGGAAATTGTGGCATTCAAGCTCCTCTTCAAAGGCTGAAGCACCTGGATTGTAAGGAGCAAGAGAAACTGCTGAAGAGGGCCCAGAAGGCATACAAGCAAAGCATCGACTGGTGCTTCTCACTGATCTCCCACTACAGAGAAGGGCTGGTCCGGGGTTCTTTCCGGGGGTCCTTTCTGGACTATTACGCTGCAGACGTCAGCTACCCCATCAGGAGAGCTGTCCAAGAGGGAGACCTGCAGATTGACTTCCCAAAGGTCAATTATGCCGACCTGGAAGACTGGGAGGAGGCGACCTCCCTGGGCGGGGAGAGGCCTTGCAAGAAAATCCTCCCGGACCGGATGAGGGCCGCTCGGGACCGAGACAACTGGAAGCTGGTGGACTTCATCGTGAGGGAAAAGGGGGCCGACCCCCACCTCCTGGACATCTTGCAAGGCAGGAAGCAGTCCAGGTGGCTGACCGGGTTTCTGACCCCACACAGGGACTTGCTCTGCTTTGAAACATACCTGGAGGATGACGACCAGCTGGAAGTCGTGACCAAGCATTTACAAGAAATCTACAAGCAAATGGACAAGACCATGCTGACTCGGATAAGGGACGACAAAGTCAATTTTGTTCTGGAAGTTCTTCTGCCAGAGGCCATGATTTGTGCCATCGCCGCAATTGACGGGCTAGATTACAAGGCAGCAGAGGAGAAGTACCTGCGAGGGCCACCTGTGCGTTACCGTGAGAAAGAGCTGTTTGACAGAAATATCTTAAAGAAGATGAGAAGGAAACCAGCAACCACCCGTGAAGCTAATTAGCTCTCCTCCTGCACCCAGATCTTAGCGGGGAGCCACCTCCTTTCCAGAATTAATGAGAGAGCCCCTCTGTGTAAAATGAGCCATCCCTTTCCCGACGAGTGTAAGTATGTTCTGGATATTCGAGACTTTGGGGACGTGCAAAATCTATTTGGAGCCCATCCCTAGCGTTTGGTGGTGGCACATTCATCACCGTGGCTTCCTCGCAAACTCGTGAAGAGCTCTTTTGTGAAACTATTGCAAACGCTGGCATTTCCCTCAACGTCTTTGGAAGCGTAGTTGTCCCGATAGGTTTGAAGGACGAGACCATTGATTTTCATAACATTTCTTTTGACTGGACTTGCTACTTTCTTTTAGGACCTATGTTCTTTTACACAAAAAGCCACCGGTATCAGGTGTGAAGCAACAATAATCTTTAAAGCCTCATGGTATGGCAAGATCGGTGGGACTTTTCATTCTTTTGGAGATACCGTGGACAGAAACTACCAGATTCCCTGTTAAGACGACTCCTGCCTTTTCCCTGCTACGCTTGTTTACTTTTTTTGAAAAGTAGCCCGAGCGCTGAGTCCCATGAGAGAGACGTTTTCTCGTATGTTAACACGACCTTCCGATGCTTCTTCAAAAAGCAAGCTGCAGGCCAAACGCGAAGTCACCGGATTGCCTGCATGTAGTCCGTATGTGCATGAGTGAAACCTCAGCGTGCAGTGAGCGTCTTGTCAGACTTGTGCAAGATTGTCGCCCTGCCTTTCCCTGAAATTCCACTCACAGGGGGAGCTCTCTTTCAACGGCTGAACCGTGTCCTAGAACGGGCCTCCGACTGTCTTCATAACTGACAGTGATGGATCCTCTCCCTGTAGCTGTCGGCCCCCTGTGGAGGGCAGCTAGAGCCATCTCCTTCTCAGGCTGGCTACTCTCCACCTATGTGGCCGGCCTGACTGCTGAGGAGCCCATCTACCTGCCCATCCATTGGAGGAAAGCCAGCTCCTTGTTCTGCGGCCAGCATCCCCCAAGGCGTGGCCATCTGTCTCAAAGCCACTGAGCTTCATCTTCCGACTTATTCACGGGCTAGTTCCAACAGGTCCCAACAATCTAGGCGCAGGCCGGTAAGCCACTCCGGGCTGCTAGAGAAGGAGAGGCACCGGGGCTGGGGGTCGGAAACGGGGGTCACAGAGGCAGCCCCCATTCCGCTAAGTGGGCCCGGCCCTTGGAAGAACAATATTAAACAGACGCAGTTCAGGCCCAAGTGGCGAAGCCCACGGATTGCTAGGCTAACTTGAAACAGGACGGTTTTTGAGAATAAATGTTACGGGAAAGCCAGATTGTTTTTCAAACTTGACATTAAAATAAACGTGAAGGCCGAAACACGAACCCGAGTGCTTTTTTGGTTCTTAGAGGCAGTCACCTGGTCTCATGAGACCATACTGGGTGTTCACATGGCCACGTGTTTGGGTAACTCTGGCCGAGTAGCTGTCTGGAGTCACCGTAAAACCACTGTGTCTCTCACCTTGAACTTCAGCTGTGTCATGCTGGAGATCGTCCAACTCCATAGGTGGAGTGTCTCAGAAAATATATAGACAAACTTCCAAAGCACTAATAGCTTGGAAATTCTGATGAAATTTTAGAAGAGAGCCTTCCAAGCGGCGTAAGCATCAGGCCCGACGGAACCCTCTCTAGACTCTGCCTGAGTGTGGGCAAGACTCCTGGGACACACTGCCCGGACAGTCCATGTGACATCCTCATGGCCCTGGGAATTATTTGGAAACAGACCGCCTCCGCGCACTGTGTGGACCTCACACACCGAGACAACACACCTTAGTTACTCCACAACACTGTGCCTCTCTGAGTGCAACATGTCACCTGAGTTCGGCTTTCTCCTGGGGCCGTGGTTATCTCTAGGTTCTCATATTGCTTTAGTACCCCATTCATTCATTCCTGACCTCGTGCTACGTCGGGAGAGCAAGTGAGGTCTGGTTGAAGGCTCTGCTCTGAAGACTGACTTCAGGTGCCATAGAACCAGATGGAAATGTGGCGACTCAGGTGACAAGCTAACCTCTGAGGTAACAAGGACGCACTTTCTCCTCCTGTCAGTGAGAAATACTCACCAGCGTCATAGGCCGACTGCCTGATTTTGAAAGCAGAGCCCCAGGTTCACCCAGCCGTGTGAGATCATAGGTGCCTGTTGGCTTGGGGCGAAGGGAGGGGACCTGGTCTCTCTTGACTGTCACTGACATCCTGGGGCATCTATTGAAGAGAGGCAGACACGCCTCGGGCAGGAATCTATTCTCCTCCTCTTTAAATCGGGTTAACTGAAAGGCATCTGGGGCATGTGGGTGGATTTAGGGATGCGCAGACTCTGAGATCCTCTCCAGCCTGAGCAGATGCTGTGGCCCCTCCATGATTGCCCTGAGCTGGATCTCCATCACAGGTACCTGTGTGTCTGATGAGAGGGCCCAGCCTGTCACCCACCCTGACCTGCTAGGTTAAGGCGACCTCCGCCTCTCCAGTCGGCAGGCAGACCTCTGCACATCAGGCCCTGATCCTAACTGTTGCTTGGCAGAGCTGCACAGAGATGGCTCACACCACACTCATAGGTCTCTATAGCCAAGGAAGCAACTGATGGGGAAAGAGGAGAATCCTGAGATTTGCAAGGGTGACGACCATGAGAGTTTTGAATACCTAGAATCTCCCAAACCCCCACCCTGGCTTTAGTAACCGCCTAACCCTTGCTAATTGGGGAGCAATCCCCTTGTTCCTGGAGACTCCCCAAAGACCTTGTCTAAGCGAGCTACCGTAAAAGATGTTGCCTTCAAGCCTGTAATTCCAGCTCATTGAGAGGCCGAAGCAGGAGCATCACTTCAGCCTAGGAGCTGGAGACAAATCGAGGCAACATAGCGAGACTCTGTCTCTACAATAATAAACATTTAAAAACTACCTGGGCGTGGTGATGCGTGCCTATAGTCCCAGCTACTCGGGAGGCTGAGGTGGGAGGATTGCTTGAGCCCAGGAGGTTGAGGCTGCAGTGAACTATGATGACACCCTTGCACTCCAGCCTGGGCCACAGAGGAGACCCAGTCTCTTAAGAAAAAAGGAAAGAAGAAGAAAAAAAAATTATATATATATAGGCTTGTCTTACCTAACATCCATCCCACTAACTTTCATCACTATGACAAGCGTAAAGCATGAATAGGAAAGATCACAGCACAGGAGACAAATATGGCTTCTGTTTGGGTGGGAAATGCCTCATACTCAGATAACCTGCAGAAGCTGGCTAGTGCGCCCTGGCATGACCTGGGACAGCATAGGTGGGAATGGATTTTGAGCATGTGGATCCAGCAAGACAGCAGACAGAATACAGTTCAGCAGAGGGGAGAGTGTATTTACATGGGAGCACAGAGCTATAAGGTGGGGTTCCCTGTCCCGGGGCTGGCCTCAGATCCTGTTGGGCTGGCAGCTTCACGTTTGGAGAACAACAGCCTACAGTAAATGACATGGAGTTACGGGAAGTGTCTTGGCCAAATATTGACCAATTGGTGAGACGGTTGGAGGGAGAGCAGTATTAGATATGATTCATTATGTGAGACCAGAGGCCCCACCGGTGAACGTTGTTCCCTTCGAGGGCTGAGAAGACACTCCTAAAATGAGGAATTCGTTTGTGGAGTGGCCCCGGCATCTTGGAGAAGCTCTGCTTTGACTCTCCTCTCAAAACAAAGGTTAGACGCAAGCGATGCCACCATGGATCTGGCAGTCAATGAGAGGATTCTCAAATGGCAGGGTCCAGACGATGACACAAAAGTATCAGGGCTAAGGTGGGCACCATTGCCGTACAGGGCAGCACAATCAGGGTGGGTGGGGTCAGGCTCATTTGACTAACGGGGACCTGTGGCAATATTATACATTGCAGTATCCCAGGGTCTGGATCTAGGGACAGCTGACTGGACTACTACTTGATTTTTATTAAAAGTCAAAAGTGAGCTGGCAAACAGAAGGCTGATGTTAGCCGCTGCAGTGGAAAACTGTGGTCCCCTACCAAGGGTCCAGGCCTGTCAGTTCTGAGTGTTTCTGACCTCCGTTTCTATCTGTGTGACTTCTGCACAGTAGGTTAAACTATCAACAGAGTCAACAGACAACCTAGAGAATGGGAGAAAATGTTTGCAAATCGTGTATTCAACAAAGGCCTAATATCCAGAGTCTATAAGCAACCTAAACAATTCAATAAGGAAAAAATGAGTAACTGCATTTAAAAAGTAGGGGGAAAGACATGAACAGACACTTCTCATAAGATAACATACAAGCAGCCAACCCACATGAAAAAATACTCGGCGTCATCAGTCGTCACAGAAGTGCAAATGAAAAACCAAAATGAGATACAAACTCACACTAGTCAGAATGGCCACTATTAGACAGTCAGAAAACAACAGATTTTGGTGAGGCTGTGGAGAAAAGGGAATGCTTCTCCACTCTTGGTGGGAATGTAAATTAGTCCAGCCACTGTGGAAAGCAGTTTGGAAATTTCTCCAACTTAAAACAGAGCTGTCATTTGACCCAGCAATCCCATTACTGGGTGTATCTTCAAAGGAAAATAAATCGTTCTTTTCTAAAACGTTCATCCTTTTTCTAGAGACAGGGTCTCACTCTGTTGACCAGGCTGGTCTGAAACTGCTGGGCTCAAGCAATCCCCCTACCTTGGCCTCCCAAACTGCTGGAATTACACATGAGAGCCACTGTACCGGTCCCCAACTCCAAATTCTTCTTCATTGTTGAAGCAATGTGTTAGCTGTAATGGAACTGAGTATACGAAATCACGCGTTAGCACTATAGAGAACTATACTGATCACTTGATAACAATTTAATTACACTAACTCGAATAGAAATAAGTAGAGTAGATACTTCATGCCAGGAATTGAAGACACGTATTTCTGACCTGTAACTTTTTATTTATTGTTGCATGAGGTGTTAGTTACATAGATAACTCCTGGTTACCCACATAACCGCCTACCCAGAAAAAAACATTTCAAGTAGCTGACGTACATATTCTTGTGATATCCAACAACTCCTTTCTTGTTGAAACACTGTGTTAGTTCTATGTAAATACAGTGGTACCTACTTTACTGTAAATAACTAAAGATATCCAGAAAAAAATCAGCTTGGACACAGAAAAAAAACATTTTACTCAAATCTAAATTATTATTTCTTTTGGAAATATGTGTCACTACTACAGAATAGTACTGATACTCAAGTACGTAACTAGGTAAAAACATAACTAGAGATTACTAGTTGAAGCCGGATAGTGGGAAACACATTCTTCTCAATTCTAGCACCTAATTTCTTGTTGAAATAAAGCACTAGTACTGTAGAGAATTAGTGATATATAGACAAGTAGCTTACTAGACACAGCAATAACAAAAAACAACGAAAAACTTTCTTCACATTTCCAAGTAAATACGAACTCCACTGCTGTTATCATATCCCAAGTCACAAAATAGAATGGATTTCCCAATCTGAATAAACACCACACTCTCACTCTTATGCTATAGAAACAGAACCATGTGTGACTACTGTCACTCATAAACTTGGATGCTGAAGTTCACTCAACCATCCGTTAAAAGCAACATCTGAACAATTCCTAAAGGGAACGAAGATAAATCTCCCAAGTCACCCAAAGAAACAGAAACCCACTACTGAGAACGCTGACCGCTCTCTTCAAACTGGAGTGGATAATGGGCCTCAAGGCACACGAGGCGGGGGAAGCTGCTGGACAGGGCCCTGGAAGGTGAACTGGCCCAGCCCCCTCCCCCAGCCCTGGCTGCAACTCATCCTCAGACTCCCTCTTCCTCCTCTCTCAGAGCTGCATCACGCAGGGATGGGTAGCGAATAGGAACTCTTTCATTGACCTCGAAAATATGCTCCAGGACGCTCGTGTAGCTGGTTTCAGCAAGGGCCCTTGGGCCCCACAGGAACTCATAGCGTGCGGGATCACTGCCGGGCACCTGCCGGTACTCCAGGTAGTTTTCCTGCACCCAATCTTGGGTGAGCAGCTTCCTGGGCTCCCCAAAGATGCTGTGCTCCCTCCCATCATACAAGTCCATCACACTCAGCTCCTCCCAGATTTCC
>PVKP010038102.1:0-21137 GCA_004027715.1 Plecturocebus donacophilus
AGGCAAAATGGCACACACCTGTAGTCCCAGCTAGTCAGGGGCTGAAGTAGGAGCATTGCTTGAGCCCAGAAGTTAAAGGTGTAGTAGCACACTATGACTGTGGCACCTATGAGTAGCCACTACACTCCAGCCTGGGGAACATAGCAAGACCTCGTCTCTCAAAAAAAAAAAAAAGAATCCAGCTACTAACAGAAGTCAGCAATGAATACTAAGGTCATTTGTATTACCTAATAATTATTGCTTCCTTGGATGAAATTATCATTAATTTCATATAAAGAAATGTGCCTGTATAAGGAAGAAAGGGGTAGAGGAGTAAAGTGATGGGACGGAGAAGAGTCTTGCAGTGTGGCTTTACATAAGTCCCTCAGTTTCCTCACTTGAAAACATCTTTATATTAATCATGGGGATGAATTTTATTAATGTGGGGTAGTGGGCTGAAGAATGTTCTCCAACGATATCATGTCCTAATCCCTGTAATGTTACCTTGTTTGGAAAAAAGTGTCTTTGTAGATGTGATTAAGTTAAAGATCTTCAGCTGAGGAGATTGCATGCAATCACATATCTTTATAAGGGAAAAGCAGAGGGAGGTTAGACACACACACACACGTGTGCACAATCACACACACACACACACACACACACACACACACACACACGCATTGTGAAGACTGAAGCAGTGTGGAGTGATGCAGCCACAAGCCCAGGAGTCCCAGCAGCCACCAAAGCTGGAAGAGGTAAGGAGTGGAGCCTCTGAAGGAATGGCCCTTCCAGAGGGCAGATGGGCCTGCTAACACCTTGATTTCATCCCAGCGATACTGACTTAGACTTCTGGCCTCCAACACTGCAGAGCAAGTTTCTGTTCTTTAAGCAATGAAGTTTATGGTAATTTGTTACAGCAGTCGCAGAAAACTCACCAGAAGGCAACAATACGGGAACATGAGAAATATGAGGCCCCACAGAGAGCTCCTGTGGATGGCTCTTCCTCCCCACTTCCCTTGGAAAGCTTGCTCTTTCACTCTCCAGGGGATCAAAACCAGGGAGACTGTTGCTAAACTACACTCCCGGAATCTGTGAGTTCTCCTGTTCTTTTCTCCCTCAGGATCCTCCGATTCCAGCATCTATCATAGTCCAAGCATAGCACATTGCACTCCTTTTGAGTACATATGGCTTTCACAGTCTGGTGGTGGAATCTGGGAACACAGTTATATTTGGATGAGGTCAGTTCTAAGTGGCAAGCTCATGTTACTTAATTAGTTTAGCATAAGTGTAAATCTTTCAATAGACGCTTAGCCTTCCCCTGGTTTTTTTTTTTTTTTTTTTTTTTTTTTTGCATCTATCACAAGAATAGTTGGATTAGATAATAGCTACGGTTCCTGCCAGCTCTGAAATCCTGTAACTCTCTCACTAGTCTGCATTTGCCTTTACCTGTGAGCTGGTTGCCCGTTAGTCCTGGGGAAACTCTTCTAACATGAGATCCAAGTTGAGCTCTCTCAGCTACGTAAGTTCCTGGGAAAGGATTGTTTTTCATTCTGGATTTTAGGTGAAAGCTTAAAAAAAAACAAAAACCCTAACTCTTAACTTAGTTGGTGTTGCTAGATTCAGACCTTGAAATTTACCCAACTAGGCTTTCTTTTTCCCAGATACCTATGTTGTGCTCAGAACTGTGAACAAAGCTTGATGGAGCCAGTCTTCCTCCCCATTTTCATATGTTTTTAACAAATATATTTCAATGTATTAAATGTTGCTTGCTTAGACCTTCCAAACTCCATCAGGTCAGCATTAGATTATTACCTTTTTCTTTTTAAGCTGGATCTTATTTTAATTATTATTATTACTTTTAATACAGGGTCTCACTCTATCACCCTGCCTGGAGTGTAGTGATACAATCACGGCCCACTACAGCCTTGACCTCCTGGGCTCAAGTAATCGTCGCACCTTAGCCTTCAGAGTAGCTGGGACTATAGGTGCATGCCACTGTGACCAGCTTTTTAATTTTTATTTTGTAGAGACAGGGTCTCACTGTTGCCCAGGCTGGTCTCGAACTGCTGGACTCAAGTGATTCTCTCACTTCAGCCTCCCAAAGTGCTGGGATTACAGGTGTGAACCACCATCCCTGGCCTCAGATCTCATTTTTTATTTCCCTCTGAAAATCTCTACCTCAAAGACAGAAGCTTTGATTGTCTGACAGCTGTAGTATATGACATTTGCTAAAACTTTTAAAAAAATAATTTATTCTATGAAATGATGGTCTAAAAATAAATTTCAACTTTATTTTTCTTTTTGTGAGGAGAGATTCTTGCTCTGTCACCCAAGCTGGAGTGTAGTGGTGTGACCATGGCTCACTGCAGCCTTGACCTCCCAGGCTCAAATGATCCTCCTGTCTTAGCCTCCTGGGTAGCTGGCACTGCAGGCACGTGCCACCATGCCTTGCTAATTTTTATTTATTTATTTTTGTAGAGATGGAGTCTCACTGTGTTGTCCAGGCTGTGTTGAACTCCCAGCCTCAAGTGATCCTCCTACCCTGGCCTCCCAAAGTCCTGGGATTACAGGTGTGAGCCACTGAGCCTGGTCAACTTCAACTTTTATTTTAGATTCAAGGGCTACATGTAGCAGGTTTGTTACCTGGTATATTGCATAATGCTGAGATCTGGGGTACAATTGATCCCATCACCCAGATAGTGAGCATAGTATCCAATAGTTAGTTTTTTTTTAACACTTGCCCCCCCATCATTCTCCCTCTAGTAGTTTCCAATGCTGATTGTTGCCATCTTTATATCCATGAGTACTCAATGTTTACCTCCCACTTATAAGTAAGAATATGTGGTATTTGGTTTTCTGTTCCTGCATTAATTCACTTAGGATAATGGCTTCTAGCTGCAACTATGTTGCTGCAAAGGGCATAAATTTGTTATTTTTTATGGCTGCATAGTATTCCATAGTGTATACCTACCACATTATTTTTATCTAATCCACTGTTGATGGGCACCTAGGTTGATTCCATTCTTTTATTGCCTGTTTCTTGAACTCATGATTTTCCATATGCATTCTGAGATCCCTCACAGTTCTCACCTTCCTCTTCCAAATTCCAGTAAAGGTTCAGTATGTCCCTCCTTCACAAAATGTCAGGGAGGTCATTTGGTTTTCAGACCCCCATCATTGTGAACCAGCACTGGCATTCACCAGAATACTTGGAATACAACTTTCTTATGATACATTCTTTGAGTACCTGCTATAAACCAGACATTTCTATAGCAAGTGTTCAAACTGTATGTTAGACTGTGTAAGATTTAATTCTTGTTTTAAAATGTTGTTCTAATAGAGAAAGTAAGATAACCACACAAATAATAGTAAGATGAAGTGGGTGCTGCTGAAATATTGATGGAAATAGCCCCAGATGCAAAAGTTGTTAGAACTACATTTCATTTCCTAACAGGGCATTTGCCATGGATGTGAATTTATGAGCATCAGTTTTCTTACATGCCCAGGGGTCTAGGGAGGTCCTATTTGTGTATGAAGATGTGGTATGGAGTAAATGACATAAATGTCTGTGAAAGTGCTCAGCATTATCCCTGGTTTATAGTAGGGGATTGGTCAGAGATTCTTAAATATCAGAGAAAGGGGTTCAAAGGAAGGAGAGATCACAGGTGGTTTAGCAGATCCAAAAGAGCTTTGTGGAAAAATGCAGCAATTAAGATAGGTCAGACTGGTGCCTCCTTGGGGCAGGGACTTTCTGAATTACATTTCCTATCCTTGGTATTTTATAAATTGACTGTGCTTGATATATGTTAAGTGAATAGACTTTAAGGGATGGACAGGATTCTGAAGGGTGGAATTGGATTTTGAGAAAAGGCATTGCAGCAGGGGCATAGCAGAGATGGGAAGGTGCAGGTCATGCTGGCAGAATGGCGGTCTAGTTTGGTGGGAGTGTAGGGAAGTGTAGAAGGAAGAGTGAAATGTAAGTTGGGAATATTCTGTGAGTATTGAAAGTACTTTCACTGTTAGACTGGGAGCTTGCACTTTATCTAGTTACTCTTTAATTTCTCTGTCTCTAGTCAAATATAGGGGGAGGAGTTTTTGTTATGCTTTCTGCATTATTGAGAATTTACCATTTTAATTGCCATCTGTTGTGTTTCTCCTTTTTGTCAGAAAGGTTGTAGGCAATCTTTGGCAGGAATAAAGGGATAGTTTTTCTATTCACTAAAAAAATAGATACAAAGAGACTGGCACCAACAAGGAATAGAGAGGGAGATAATTTTTTCTTTGTATGTCCAAATCTTGTCTTTCTGAAATATTATGTTATACATTATTCACAGCTTTTAAGCTTTTTAAAAATCTTAAAATATACAAAAGAAAATAATATTTTAGCCTATGACTTTTCATGTGTTCTGGATCAGGGGTTCCCAATCCCCAGGCCATGGACCGGTACCGCCCATGGCCCTTTAGGAACCAAGGCTTCATAGCAGGAGGTGAGCAGCAGATGAGCAAGCAAAGCTTCATCTGTATTTACAGCTGCTCCCCATCACTCACATTACCACCTGAACTCCACCTCCTGTCAGGTCAGCAGCAGCACTGGATTCTCAGAGGAGCATGAACCCTATTGTGAACTGTACATGCGAGGGATCTAGGTTCGTGCTCCTTATGAGAATCTAACTAATGCTTGATGATCTATCACTGTCTTCTGTCACCCCTAGATGAGACTGTCTAGTTGCAGGAAAATAAGCTCAGGGCTTCCATTGATTGTACATTATGGTGAGTTGTAAAATTACTTCATTATATATTACTATGTAATAATGATAGAAAAATAAAGTGCATGATAAATGTGATACACTTGAATCATCCCAAAACCATCTACCACCCCAACACTGGTCCATGGAAAACTTGTCTTCCATGAAACCTGTTTCTGGTGCCAAAAAAGTTGGGGACCACTAGATCATTTCAAGGAAGAATGCAAAACGTTTTTACAGCTTGAACCAGTCTTGTATATAATGTAATTAGATGCCATGTTTCAAATATTAGTATCCCTGAGAGGGGTAACACTAATGTGCAGAAATAGCTGGGGAGTGTGTGAGACATCTGGAGGAAGGGAGAACCATGGAGAGGGTGCTAAAGACAAACCTGACTATAGTATTTGATGTGAACATGACCTCAGTTGTAAGTACACCACTGTTTTCTGTACCTTTAAGACAAAAGTGCCGTCACTTATGTTTAATGATTGTGCTGCAGTACACATGAGTTGGTTATACTGGCTTCTTATTGCTTTGAATTTCTTGCATTTCTTCTGGGATATTTGGCACTTTTGCCTGCTTTCCTGTATGGCTTGGCATAAGATAGACAATTCTTTGCACATGTCTGTAGCAAAATGCAGCTCAACTTCATTTACCTCTTGTTTAGATCCTGTAAGACAATTGGTTGCTGCTTTGCAATAAAATACAGAATTGTAGTCATTCTTCCAAAGGAAAATATTTATTCCACTAATATCAAATTTATCCTGCAACTTCATTTGTATGCTTTTCTACTTACACAATAATTTTTCATTGTTGAGTTACATGTAAAGACATGCAAAATGGAAATTAAATTTAACACTATAAGTAAATCTTAGCTAAAGTGACAGTAATATTAATGGGTATGACCAAGATTGTACACATGCAACTACATCATGATAGCAACTAGTGGAGGCAGTTATAAGACCCCATTGATTAAAGACATGCTCACAATAAAGAGATGTTAAAATGAGAAGAAAAAGTACGCTTGGAAACAGTGAACACACTCTCTTTAAAATGTGCCTACAGATTCATCTACCTCATGCTGAAGTATTTCCTCTAGCACTTAAGACTAATTGGTTGAACCACATCCCTTTATGGCTCTGGTTTTATGATGTACACCAACCTGTGTCATAAAACCATAATGTACATTTGGTGACCACAATCATCTTATCAAAGGGCTCTGCTGGAAGAGGGGCTGATGTAATGAGTATCCATACCCTAACCTCTGTTTTCCAAGTTGGTGGTTGTATGGTTATATATAGAAGTATCATGGTCATATTTGCCCTTGCTCCCTTCTACCCATTACATGTACCAGTTAGGTGTTTATTTAATGATGTTTTATGATTTTCTTGTCTGGTTTACCTTTTGATGGGCCACATTTCATAAATCATATCTCCTCTTATATACAGGAAAGCATACATTGAAATCACTGAAATTACATAACTTGCCCCCTTTGAGTCAGTTTTCTTCTTATCACTTTGAACATGCTCATTTCAGGCATCCCTACGCTACGGAGTGAACCCTACAAATAGAGAGGTGGGAAACCTGCCAGGAGAAATTAAACTGTCAGTCTCTCATCTTCCAGATGAGGGTTGATAGATACAGCTCTCTATGTTGTGGCAGCCTTCAATCTGAATTGAGCAGATTTCAAACATTTCTCTCAGCTGTGTACCTAGAGTTTAATCTCTGAAGACTTATTTCATTGCTAATCATTTGAAAGATGGATAGACTTGAGTTTTACCCTATCCGTTTTTCTCTTATCACTTATTGGTAAAAGAAACACTGAGTAGGAAGTTGTGAAAGAGGATAAAGAAAAGCTCAGCAAACTGGAGGGTCCTGAAAAGCCTGTGAGAGATACATGGAAGGTAAACATGCTGGTTGCTTTTGTTTCTGCCAGCTCGGGTCATGGGAGCATGAACAGGGCAACTTCAGCTTGGATTGATGTCCTGATCCTTTGGAAGCTCTCTTGGGATGGAAGGGTTCTCAATTCCTGTTTTTGGTCTTACTCTTGTTACTATCTCAAGAGAGTTGCTTCAGTTCTAATCTGCTGGTTGCAGGCTTACGGTTGCCTGGATGATGAAATGTGATGTTTATAGCATCAAGTACAATGTTCAGTAGGTTTTGACAAATCCTCCTACTAACACTTCATGATAATTTAATCTGTCAGATATACTTTAACAACACTTTTGACCATACATTAGTGAAACTCATGCAATTAGCTAGTCCTTGTTTTATTGTTATATTAAGTAAAAAAAACAATTTAAATTTAAATATACAACTCATGTGGTGGAGAAAAAAAGACATACTTTCAGAGGGAAAATCTTACAAGTGAGTTTTGTGGCTTAAAAATGGAATGCCTTAAAATTTATATATATTCTTTTTTTGAGGTAAAAAAAATCTAGAAAGTTGATATTTATTAAAAAAGTAAGTAGCATAGACCTTTCTTTCAAACTTTAGAAAACTAGACTTACTAAATCTCACATAGTCAGTCAAAGGACAACACTGTTTAGAAGCATTTAAAACATTATGATTTGGGGGCACTTGAACATTTGAATAGGAATAAAAGCAATTTTTTAGATAGCTTGAATTGTTTAAGATTGGGTTTTTGGTGTGATAAAAATATTTTATTTCATGATTGTGTGGTAGTTGTACAATTACAAATATATGTCAAACTCACTGAATTTTACTCTTAAACTTGGTGAAATTTATGTATGTAAATCATACTTTAATAACACTGACAAGAAAAATGAAGTATTTTGGGGTTTAGAAAAGGCCTGGCTGGAATTTCAGGGAAGGGACTTTCTATGGACACATAATATGACGCCAAAATCATGGATAGGAACAGAAATTATTATTTTAATCAAAAGCCAAATGTAATGAAACTATCAAGAAAAATGAGTGAGTGACTGTATTTTACATGTTTGTTATACTTCTCATTACATTTGGGTTATTTCCCCACTTATATTCATTTGTACGTGTATAGGTAGAGTAGGGTGCGGACAAGGGGATGGGAGGGTGGGTTTGTATCACGTAAAAATGAAGAGGACTTGGGGCAGAGCAAGATGACTTAATAGAAGCCTCCAGCGATTGTCCTCCCTGCAGGAACACCAAATTGTACAACTATTCACACAAAAAAGCACCTTTATAAGAACCCAAAATTAGGTGATCACAGTACCTGGTTTTAACTTCCTATCTCTGAAAGAGGCACCAAAGAGGGTAGGAGAGGCAGTCTTGAATTGCCTATAACAGGCCGTCTTCCATCCACTGGTAGTGGTCCTGTGGCACAGAGACAGAATCTGTACGCTTTGGGGAGGAAGGGCACAGGGACTTTCCATTGGAACTCAGTGCTGCCCTGTCATAGTGGAAAGCAATGCCAGGCAGAACTCAGCTGGCACCCATGGAGGAAGTATTTAAACAAGCCCTAGCCAGAGGGGAATCACTCACATCAGTGATCAGAACCTGAGTGCTGGCAGGCTAAAGCACTTTGGGGTCGTAAATAAACTTAAAAGGCAGTCTAGGCCACAAGGACTGCAATTCCTAGGTAAGTCCTGGTGCTGTGCTGGGCTTGGAGCCAGTGGGCTTGGGGACATGTGACCCAATAACACACCAGCTGGGGTGGCCGAGGGAGTGCTTGTATCACCACTCCCCTAAGCCCAGGCAGCACAGCTTGCATCTCCTGGAAAGACTCCTTCCTTCTGCTTTAGCAGAGAGAAAAGTAAAGAGGACTTTGTCTTGCAACTTGGATACCAGCTCAGCCACAGTAGAATAGGGCACCAGGAAAAGTCCTGGGGTCCCAATCCCGGCTCCTAGTTCCCAGAGGACATTTATAAACATACTGTGGGCCAGAAGGGAACTTGCTGCCTTGAAGAGAAGGCCTGTAGGATTCATCACCTGCTGGCTAAAGAGCCCTTAGGCCTTGAATAAACATCAGCAGTACCCAGGCAGTACTAGCCATGGGCACTGAGTGAGACTCAGAGCTGTGCTGGATTCAGGTGGGACCCAGCACATTCCCAGCTGTGGAAGCCACAGGGAGAGACTCTCCTGCTTGTGGAAAGGAGAGGGAAGAGTGTAAAATATTTTGTCTTGTGGCTTGGGTACCAGCTCAGCTACAGTAGAATAGAGCACCAGGTAGATTCCTAAGGTTTCTGACTCTAGGCCCTGGCTGCAGGATGGCATTTCTGGACCTGCTCTGTGCCTGGGGGAACTCACCCCTCTGAAAATAAGGACACAAGCCAAGCTCATCTTGCATCTGCTAATTGCAGGGCCCTAGGGCCTTGAGCAAACATAGGTGGTAGGCTGGCAGTGGTTATCACAGGCCTTGGGTGAGTCCTAGTGCTGTGCTTGGCTTCAAGTCTGATCAAGTGCAGTCCCAGTGGTGGTGGCCACAGAGGTGCTTGTGTCACCCCTCCCCCAGCTCCAGGCAGCTCACCACAAAGAAAGACGCCTTTGTTTGAGAGAAAGCAAGGGACAAGAAAAAGACTCTGTCCAGTAATCTGGGAAATTTTTCTGGATCATATCCAAGACCACCAAAGTGGCATCTCTGTGAATCTGCAAGAGCCACAGTGTTACTGGACTTGGGGTATCCCCTAATGCAGATATGGCAGAAGTGACCGAAAACTTAGATGGCAACACCCAAGTACCTTTGAACACCTGGAAAGCCTTCCCAAGAAGGAATGGTACAAACAAGCTGAGGCTGAGAACAGTACAATAAATACTGAACTCCTCAATGCCCAGGCAGTGTTGAACATCCACAAGCATCAGGACCATCCAGGAAAACATGACCTCGCCAAAGAACTAAAAATCAGGCAACAGGGACCGAGAGACAGAGCTATGTGACCTTTCAGACAGAGAATTCAAAATAGCTGTTTTGAGGAAATCCAACAAAATTCAAGATAACACAGAGGAGGAATTCAGAATCCTATCAGGTAAATTTAACAAAGAGATTTAAATAATTAAAAAGAATTAAGCAGAAATTCTAGAGTTGAAAAATGTAATTGACATACTGAAGAATGCATCAAAATCCCTTAAAAATAGAATTGATCAAGCAGGAGAAAGAATTAGTGAGCTTGAAGATGGGCTGTTTGAAAATACACAATCAGAGGACATTAAAGAAAAAAGAATAACAAAGAATGAAACATGCCTAGAAGATCTAGAAAATAGCCTCAAAAGGGCACATCTAAGAGTTACTGGCCTTAAAGAGGAGGTAGACAGACAGATAGGGGCAGAAAGTTTATTCAAAGGAATAATAAGAAAGCTTTCCAAACCTCAAGAAAGAAAAAAAAAATCAAGTACAAGAAGGTGATAGAACACCTAACTTGGGTTATAGATTTAACCCAAATAAGACTATCTCAAGACATCCAATAATTAAACTTTGATGGTCAAGAATAAAGAAAGGATCCTAAAAGAAGCAAGAGAAAAGAAACAACATACAACAGAGGCTGGGTGTGGTGGCTCATGCCTGTAATCCCAGGACTTTGGGAGGTTAAGGTGGACAGATCACTTGACGTCAGGAGTTCGAGACCAACCTGTCCTACATGGTGAAACCCCATCTCTACAAAAAACACAAAAGTTAGCTGGGGATGATGTGCATGCCTGTAATCCCAGCTACTCAGCTAAGACAGGAAAATCACTTAAACCCAGGAGGTGGAGATTCAGTAAGCAGAGATTGCACCACTGGACTCCAGCCTGGGTGATAGAGTGAGTGAGATTCCATCTCAAAAACAAAAACAAACAGACCGAAAAAAACATACAATGGAGCTCCAACATGACTGGCAGCAGACTTCTTAGTGGAAACCTTGCAGGCTAGAAGAAAGTAGCATGACATACTTAAAGTACCAAAGGGGGAGGAGGGAAACCCTTGTATCCTAGAATAGTATATCCAGCAAAAATACCCTTGAAACATGAAAGATAAAGAATTTCTTAGAGAAGCTAAGGGATTTTATCAGTGCCAGACCTGTCCTACAAGAAATGCTAAAGGGAATCCTTCAATCTGAAAATAAAGGACATTAATGAGCAATAAGAAACCATGGGAAGGTTCAAAACTCACCAGTAACAGTAAGTACACCGGAAAAGCCAGAATATTGTAACACTGTAATTGTGGTGTGTAAACTACTCATGTCTTGAGTAGAAAGACTAAAAGATGAACTGATCAAAAATAATAACTACAACAACTTTTCAAGGCATAGACAATACAATAAGCCATAAATATAACAACAGAAAGTTAAACAGTGGATTAACAACAGAAAGTTAAAAAGATGAAGTTAATGTATAGAGTTATTAGTTTTCTCTTTGCTTGTTTATGATCAGTGTTAAGTTGTCATCAGTTTAAAATAATGGGTTATATTATTTGTAAGTCTCATGGTAGCCTCAAATAAAAAATCATACAATAGATATGCAAAAAATAAAAATCAAGAAATTAAAAACACCACCAGAGAAAAATCATCTTCACTAATAAAATGACAGGAAGAAAGAAAAGACCACAAAACAATCAGATTACAGAGCTATAGTAACCAAAACAGCATGATTATGGCATAAAAACAAACACATATACCAGTGAAACAGAATAGAGAACCCAGAAACAAATCCCTACATCTATAGTGAACTTATATCCCACAAAGATGCCAAGAGCGTACACTGCAGAAAGGACAGTCTCCTCAGTAAATGTGCTAGGAAACCTGGAGATCTATATACAGAAGAATGAAACCAGACCCCTATCTCTTGCCACATACAAAACTCAAAATAGATTAAAGATTTAAATCTAAGACGTCAAAGTATGAAACTACTAAAATAAAACATTATGGAAACTCTCTAGGACATTGGACTGAGCAAAGATTTCTTGAGTAATGTCCCATAAGCATGGGCAACCAAAGCAAAAATGGACAAAAGGGATCCCATCAAGTTAAGCTTCTGCACAGCAAATGAAACAATCAACAAAGTGAAGAGACAACCGACAGAATGGGAGAAAATGTTTGCAAACTTTCCATCTGACAGGGACTAATAACCAGAATGTATAAGAAGCATAAACAACTATATAAGAAACAATCTCATAATCTGATTTAACTCATGCCAGTAATCCCAGTACTTTGGGAGACCAAGACAGGTGGATCACCTGAGGTCAGTTCAAGACCAACCTGACCAACATGGTGAAACCCCATCTCTACTAAAAATACAAAAATTAGCTGGGTGTGGTGGTGGTGGGCGCCTGTAATCCCAGCTACTTGGGAGGCTGAGGCAGGAGAATCACTTGAACCCGAGAGGCAGAGGTTGCAGTGAGCTGAGATTGTGCCATTGCACTCCAGCCTGGGTGACAGAGCAAGACTCTGTTTCAAAACCAAAAACAAAACACCAAAAAACAAAACCAAAAAAAGGGGGACAAAAAATCTGAACGGACATTTCTCCAAAGAAGACACACAAATGGCAGACAGGTGTATGAAAGGTGCCCAATGTGAGAACTTTGGATGTTCTCACTTGTTTGTGGCAGCTAAAAATTAAAACAATTGAACTCATGGAGATAGAGAGTAGAACAGTGGTTACTAGAGGCTGGAAAGAGTAGTGGGTGAGGTGAAGGGGATTGGCTAATAGGTACAAAAATGTCGTTAGAATTAATGAGATCTAGTATTTGATAGTATAACAGGATGACTACAGTCAACAATAATTATTGTACATTTAAAAACAACTAAAAGAGTATAATTGGATTGTTTATAACAAAAATAAAGCATAAATGCTTGATGTGATGGATACCCCTTTTAAACTGACATGATTATTACACATTGTATGCCTGTATCAAAATATCTCATGTATCCCATAAATATATATACCTACTATGGACCCACAAAAATTAAAAACTTAAAAAAAAAAAAAAGGAGATGTGAAAGATAAGTAGTGAGGGTGTAGATGTAGGGAGAGTAGTTCCTTCTACTCTCGTCAGTTTATGTGCATGTAATTAATGTGTATTTCAAAGGACTTGTGTGTTATAATTACAATACAAAAAGCATTTGCTTTTATAGAGAAACAGAGGAGCCCCAGTTGGTATTATTGGTATTATTATACAATTACTGCTCAATTTAAAATTTAGCCTACATGGCTGAAATAACCAGAGCACAGAATCATAGTTTAGCTAAATAAATTGCCTTATTATAACCATTTGAATGTTCTTTAAAATAATGGCAGAACTGATGCTAATTTGGAGATTACTATTGATTGATTACTCCTCTCAAAATTATTGGATTGATTATGCTGTTCTTTGTCAGCTGATGGCCACCCATTTGTCTTGATTTTTACGTACTAACTTAATGATATGTACTAGTTTTAGTTGGGCAAATATTGTGTGCTCTCTAAGCAGACTATTACTTTATACTGTTTCTTTGGAGAAAATTTCTTTCTTATCCACTTAAAATGAAATATGTCTTAAAATCACACCCCTTTGTAAAAATAGGAGGAAAAAAATTTATCTGTGAGCCTATTACCCAATGACAATCGCTTATAATTTTGGTGTATTTTCTTTCAGTCTTTCTTCTCTGCTCAGCTGGTTCTGTTTCTTTTACTTTTTTGTGATCACTCTCTCTATAAAAGTCTGTATTCACTTTTTTATTGTTTTTGCTTACTTTATGATGTCTTTTTATATGTTAGCTATATATATATATAGCTAACATATAAATATCTAATATATATATTAGATATATATAACATATAAATATATAATATACATATTTTACATATATATATATATATATATATATATTTTTTTTTTTTTTAAAGAGAGAGACCGAGTTTCATGCTTGTTGCCCAGGCTGGAGTGCAGTGGCGTGATCTCAGCTCACTGCAACCTCCACCTTCTGGGTTTAAGCAATTCTCCTGCTTCAGCCTCCTGAGTAGCTGGAATTACAGGCACGTGCCACTACACCTGGCTAATTTTTGTATTTTTAGTAGAGACAGGGTTTTACCATGTGGGTCCGGCTGGCCTCAAACTTCTGATCTCAGGTGATCTACCTGACTCGGCCTCCCAAAGTGCTGGGATTATAGGCGTGAGCCACCGTGCCTGGCCTACAAATATATTTTTAATGGTTGCATTCAATTTAAAATATACAATATCTTACTTCCCTGGGTTTACCACTCTCTTATATTTTATTATACATAATTAGATCAGAAAATACTTTTCTTTTTGGTGAGAGAAAATTATTCTTTGCTTCGACTTTTATAACTTGAAAGCAGTTGATAAACAACCAAATTTAGTAATAATTAAGATATCTAATAAATACTGCATGTTCTCTCTCTTGTGGAGGTTAGAAAAAGTTGATCTCATAGAAGTAGAGAGTAGAATCGTGGTTACTAGAAGCTGGGAAGGGTAGAGGGAATAGGGAGAGGTTGGTTAAAGGATATAAAATTATAACTAGGAATAATAAATTCTAGCATTCTATAGCACCATAGGGTGCATATAGTTAAGAATAATTTGTTATATATTTTCAAATAGCTACAAGAGAGGATTTCTGAATGTTCCCAACACAAAGAAAGGATAAATGTTTGAGGTGATGAGTATGCTAATTACCCTGATTTGATCATTACACATTGCAAGTACCAAAATATCATTCTGTATCCCATTAATCTGTACAACCATTATGTGTCAATTATTACATCTTCTTATGGTCTCTTCAAACAGCCATAAAACATTACTTGGTTGTATTTCCATATCTTTTTGATAATCTAGTCATGGGCTCTGAGTTTCTTTCTTAAGATGGGAGAGCCCTGATTTTTTATTTTTACACATTTCGTGGCTTCCTCCTCCTCAATGTCCTCCAGTTAAAGCTCAAACCCACTTCCTCTTTAAAGTTTGCCTCATTTCCTGTCCATTTACTTTCCTGGCTTTGTTGTCACATCTTATTTTTTAAAATTATAACAACTATATAGTTTTTTCTTTCTATCCCTGGGCAATTAATTGAGACAAGACTTTTCATCCCCAACACCTCCCCGACCCCCCGCCCCCAACAAAAGAAAGTTTCTTCTTCTTGAAGTTACTTTGGAGTACCTGTGATTAAAAACATTTTTTTTTTGTTATCTGGAGATTATTAAAGAGCCAATGATTCATAGAAGGCATTGTACATTTACATATATATTATACTCATTACCTAGGATGTTTACAGAATTTCCCCCTTGGGAGTTAATATGCAGCTGCTTTTTATTCCTCACCTGTTACCATTACCCTAATAGAGACAAGTCCAAAGTACCATAGAAGCGCTGCAGGAGAAACAGCAAAACAGATGACAAAGCAGCTCATTTCCTGTCTTCTTAATGGTCTCCTTTTAAAATTATTTCCAAAGCAAATTTGGGTGTGTTTTGGTTTGCCAGTAAGTAAATAACTTCTGGTATTCAGACTGTTTACATGTGGTTATTTTCCTCTTTACACTGAATCAGATTAAGTTAACCAAGTATTTTGTGCCACATAAACATAGTCTTAATCTAAATTTTTACCTCAAAACTTTCTCTGTCAACATGTAGTTTTGATGCCTTATTTCCAGCATGATATTAAGCTTCACGTGGGATTTGGAGAAAAGGAATCAAACACTCCAGTGCTCCCTTTGGGAGCTCCTCTCCTGGAACTGAAGGCTGCTTCAAGCAGGTCACCTTGACTCATCCATAGCTCAGCACAGGACAGTTTGTACCAGATATTTAAATGCTTAACTTACTGATCTTTTTTTGTTTGTTTGTTTTCAATGTGTCTCATACTAAATCACTACATAGTAAACATATTACTATAGGATGAAACTTTCTGACAACTTAATATTTATTTGAAGTCTTTCTGGTTCTCTAATGAAGGAAAAATAAACTCATAGTTTGTAAGAAAAAGAATAGTTTTGGAATGGAGTTTTCTAAAGAATTTTAGAGGTTTTTTACTAGTTTAAATATTGGTGTAAATGTTCCATTTGTGTGGCAAATTAATTTTCTGTGTGCATTCCCTTTATTCTGATGGTGGAGGATGTTGGGAGGGTAGACAGGGAAAATGCACTTGCTGTAGAGCTAATGTCAATTCTGTGCCTGGTACTGACCACTCTAGGCTCTCGGAACAAAGATGAGCAATGCACTTTCAATGAGCTGCTACTGGAGAGAGAGGGCAGGTAAATAAATCACTACATTACATTATGGTGTAGACTTTGGAAAAATGGGGGTTCAGATAAAGGACTGCATAAATATAGAAAAGGTAACAATTAATTTTGACAAAGGCATTGGGTAAGGAGAATTCAGGAGAAGCTTCAAGGTAGACTTGCAATTTGACTTTGCAGATGAATAGGAATTTATCTGAGTCTATATGTTCCAGGAAGGGTGAACAGTACAGGCAGGTCAGAGATGTCCTATGCTTAACCACTGTGGGGAGCATGCCATAACCAGCACATACAAGGCTCCGTGAATAGAGGAGAAAGAAGCTGGAGAGGTGAGTTGGAACCAACTTGAGAAGAGCCTGGAAGAACCCAAGGTGGTTTTTATCAGGGGAATGACCTGATCAGTTACGTGTTTCCCAATGCTACCTTTGCTGTAGTGAAGAGTGAGTTTGAAAGGGGAGCAGTCAGAGGCAGGAGACAAGTTAGGAGCTCACTACAGTCATTATTTTTCTAAGAGACAAAGGCCTGAACCAATCATTGGTGGCAAGGTTGCTTTTGAGAGAGATCCCCGAGGCCAGAAGGGCAGGGTTTGTTGTCTGTGGCACCGAAAGGAGGAGACCCAAAAGGATGATTCTGAGGTTTCTACTGCAGGCACCCAGTTGGTGGTGAATCTGTAAACGGAGATAGGGGAGCAGGTTTGAAGTGCCTGTCAGGACTTTCACATGGAGTTATTCAGCAGGAGACAGTTGGAAATATATGGCAGGGATCTAGGAGAGGTTGGGACAGCAAACACACATGTAGGAGTCTTTGAGTTGTTCAGGCAGTTCAGTGGGGTTGCATTTTTAAGGGAGAGAGTGAGTGATTAAGAAGTGGTTAGAGGTGATGAATCTGAGAACAGTGGATCCAGGATATTGTTTCAAGAGGTTTGGTGGTGAAGGGGAAAAAAGAGGACAGTTGCCTGAGAGATAGATGAGTAATTTTCTTTTCCGGGACTTGAATGCATGTGTGGGTGAAAACCAGTGGAGAGGAAGACAATGGTGATTCAAGAAAAAGGCAATAATTGATGTGGTGAGAGTTCGGAAGAAAAATATTGGTGAGGTCTTACTTTTGAAGCGGGCAGAAGGAGGAAAGTATAGTAGATAATGAGATGAACTTAGAGGTGGATAGAAGAGAAATAAAACTTATTGTACCTCCATTTTCTTTATATATATTATACTTTAAGTTCTGTAGTACATGTGCAGATCTTGCAGCATTGTTACATAGGTATACACATGCCGTGGTGATTTGCTGCCTCCACCCCACAACCCGTCACCTTCATTAGGTATTTCTCCCAATGTTATCCTTCCCCATTTTCTTAAAAGAGGAAGTCTGAGTAAAGGGAGGGTGGAGAAGGGAGTTTAAGAGTACTTTTGAAGATGCAAGAGCTGCTTTGGAAAGTGGAAGAGACAGTCATGGGGATAAGAAAAAGTTTGCTGAACAGCAATAGGTCCAGCCCAGGCTGGGGCTCCTTTGTCTGCAGTGGAACTGAGTGCACAGCTTTACAATGTTTTCTGTACTGCTGGGAATCCTGCAAGAAGCAGTGGGAAAATGGACAGGTGGATTGCTCTGTGGCTAGTTATTGGCTGGGAAGATTTTGAAGAAAGATTTTCTTAGGGATAAGAAAATCAAAGATATTCTTGACTGGTATTAATGAATCAACCATGGGTCCTGGAGATCAAGGATAAGTAGTGAAGGAAGTAAAACTTGGAGGGGTTCTAGGGGCTAGGGAAATCAGGAGGGGCAAGAGCTTGGAAGGCTGAAAGAATGAATAGTAGAATAGCAGGTTTAAAAGAGAGAGAAAAGAAAAAGGAAAGAATGTTAGGGGCCAGGCATCATATTTTCAAACATAACTAGTTTATTAATTCATACAGTTATTCCTTCAATCATAAAAATATTTACTTTTGCCATATTATTATAAATATAAAACATTTTTATTTTATTATATTAAATGCAACAAACACTTTTCAGTCTTATCCTGGAAATTGAATATTTTACTTAAAAAAAAGACCATCACTTTAAAACTTTCGCCAAGTTGCATATAGTTTATTTGGAGATACACAGACACACACACACACACACACACACACACACACACACACACACACTATTCAAAAGGGATAAAGGGAAGTTAATGAATTGGATTTTTTTGCTCATAGCTGATTTATCCCCCATCTACTGTGGTAGTCAAGTGAAAATTAAATATTTACAGTTAGTCTAACATTATCATGTACCTGTTGCAATTAAATAAAGTGAAAATTTAAAATGTAAGCTCAAGTAGAGTTTTCAACCTAAGCTTCTTTTAGTATTATGTATAAATAATATATTTACCTTTTGCAGCTTTCTTCTTTCCCTCATTACCATTTTTTCATTCCCCTACATTGATATCTTTGTTACAAAGCAGTAGTATCTATTTATACTATCCAGATCAGATTCCTTGATGCAAAGAGCTCACAGAAATTATAATAGACACATTTATTTGCATATGATGTTTCTGCTTCTGCAAGTAATATTCTTTCTTATAATGCTTGCATCTTTTATTTGGAGAGCTTCAAGTGATCTGGAAGAATTCCATTGTATTCCATAAAGGAGAGTAGATGAGCAGATGGCTCCCACATCTGCAAAATGGGAATGTTCATGGATTTCTGAAACTATATTGAAATTTCAGAATTCTCTGTGGTGGTTACATAACATCCTCCTTGAAACAATAGCTCATTCAGGAATGGGCTAGAATCCAGGCCATTTGCCAACAAGCCATTCTTTAATCCTATTGAGATCCTTATTTTCTCTATTTCATAAAGTCAACAACCTGACATTAAGGAAGCCTTTGCTATACAGTTTTCTTTCAACCTATGTCTCTCTGTCTCTCTTTCTCTCTCCCGTTAACATCTGTTTTTCAAATTACATTTATGTGTAGTTACACATTAGTAGTTCTCTCTTATCTCCACAGATTTCAAAAATAATTTACCATATCAAATAGAGCCAGGGTCATCCATCCTTCAAGCTACCCATCATCAGAGCCATACCTTATATATTATTTCTATTCCTCTCTATCACAACAAAACAAAGGAAAACCGATCAAGTCGCCTTAGCATTCTGGAATACAATCTCCTCCATCACCCCAGAAGTACTACACCATCTTATGGTTCTTTAGAGGGTTTTGAAGTGGGTATTCTGATACTAGTGAGCGCATATGTCAGCACAAACTAACTTCTCCAGAACAAGAGTCTTCTCCCTCTGCGATTGTACAGATCCAGGCATCCTGCCAATGCTTACAAATGTCAGATTTATTCTTCATTACAATGGTATTGAATATAACAAACCAGCCTCATCATAAGAGTCTGCTGGAGGAACATATTGAAAACACAGTTTTCTGGCTTCCCTCAGGTAGATTCTGATTCTGTAGGTCTGAGGTAGGGATTGGAATTTTCTACTTTTTATCAGGCAACTGAAGATAATCTTACAACCAGTAAGACAAAGGAAACACAGATCCGTGACTTTTATCCCTATTTTAAGATGAAGACATGAAAGGTTTTCTAGAGAGGTACTGCTCAATATGGTAACCATTAGCTACATGTGGTTATTAAAATGAAAGTTAACTAAACCATTAATTTTGTAAAAGTCACTATGTAAGATGAGAGATATGTTAATCTTCTTCACAACAGTAACCATTTTATTACCCATATGTATCTGGTGACAGCATATTGTAATCCTCAATTGTACATAATAGAATTTATTTTAAAAACTAAAGAGAAAAGAAAAAAAAAACAGTACGTTTTTCAGTCACACTAGCTACATTTCAAGTGTTCAGTAGCCCCCCATATGACTAGTGACCATTGTACTGCCACTAGTCATCCCCCAAATTTCTATTAGACAACACTTCTAGTAGACACCACATTTATTAGCATGTGATGTTTTTGCTTCTGTGAGTAATAACCTTTCTTGGAATGTTTGTATCTTTTATTTGCAGAGCTTCATGTACTCTGAAGGAATCCCATTATATTCCCTTAAGAAAAACAGATGAGCAGATGGCTTCCACATCTGCAAAATGTGTTCTAGAGAAAAGGTGATTTGCCCAAAGTCATATAATTAATACATAGTAGAACCAACTTAATGAGGATTTAGACCTGCACCTTTCTGAAGTAGAATCTTGTGCCACTGTGAGTCCAGCTTTGTTCAGTGGAGACTGAGTCAGCTTGAGGGAAAGGATTGAAAGTTTGCTCTATGCTGAGTTTGAACCAGCTTTCCTCAGATGTTTCTGAAAGCCTAGATGTCTTCCTTTTTGGGTGGTAGGACTGAAACAAAATGGGCCCTCTGAGAATGGTTTGGTATAAACCGCTAATGGTTGATATTTGGGGGGAATACAGACAGATGACAGCCATTAATCTGACTGCACAATAAGCCAAATTTGCATCTATGGGAGCAGTCCATCTCTTATCTACATCCAACCAACAGGAAGTTCACCAGGTTCAAGAGAGCATCTACTTTCAAAATGTTTCCTTTTTGCAATGTGGAAATAACAGTTGCTCTTATATGGAGGCAGTCCTTCCTGTTCTCCCAATGTTTTAAATTTGAATCAGTGATTTGGATTCTGGAGTACTCTTATCTTGCAGAACCAGTATTATTGAATGTTGGTTTGGTTTTCACCTATAAAAATCTGCAATGTACATAAGAGAAACAATATACCTAGATTTTAGCCCATGTTGCATTGTCTATTCATGTGGGGCTGGCTGCATCTGCCCTGAAGAAGGGGCCCCTTTCCATAGTTTGGACATAAATACTATACAGCTAGCAGCGGTCTGAGACTCTATGAAAAAGCTTTCAGTCTCTTAAAAATCATAAATTTGGGAGGAGAGATCCAAGATGGCCGAGTAGCAACAGCTCAGGGATGTAGCTCCCAGTGAAAGCGCAGAGAACGAGTGGATGCTGCACTTTCCGACGAATCTTTGTTGCCCACAGACCGGGAGATTCCCGGCAGAGGAGCCACAGGGGTCGCCAGCGCGACTCTTTTGGCCGGTGCGGCTGTTTTGCCGGCGACCCAGCGCGCCGCTTCCCGGTGCGGAGTGTACGGGATGGACAGGCTCGGCTGGTCCCATCCCCACAAGGAAAACAGCAATTGGAAGCGCTGAGGACTGAGAGTTTCACAGCAAGCACAGCGAACCTGGGAAGGTCCAGCTCTGTGGGGAACTGGCATCCGCCAAAGGAAAACTAAGAAACAAAAAACTTCATCACCGGGCGGAGAGAGATC